>JAWMRD010000075.1:19534-42339 GCA_035584875.1 Syndactyla subalaris | reverse complement strand
GTTCTTTCCCCAGAGGGTGGTGGGCACTGACCAGGCTCCCCAGGGCAGTGGGCACAGCCCCAAGGCTGCCAGAGCTCAAGAAGCGTTTGGACAACACTCTCAGGGACAGGGGGGGATTGTTGGGGTGTCCTGGGCAGGGCCAGGACTTGGACTGGATATTCCTTGTGGGTCTCTTCCAATCCAGAACATTTCATGATTCTAAGTGTTTCCCTGGTCCTGTGTTCAGCTCCAGGGGTTTACTCTGTCTTTGCCTTTGTGAAGGAACTAGACCTGATGCCCAACTCCTCCTTCACCCACACAAAACACAGATCCGTGGGCAAGACAAGAACTGTGGCACACTTTGGTCCAGGACGCCTTCAAAACCTCAGCAGACTACCAGACATGTTTGCATGTTACAGAACCCCTCAAAAGCTTTGCATTCAGAAAAGCACCATATTGGGAACAATCCCAGGTGGATTCTGTTAGTCCACAACTACCTGGGAAATCAGAGCTTTCAATGCTCTGCAAGAGTATGCATATTTTCTACTTGACTGCAGAGGTTTGACGACAAGCAAAGCTTTCTATTAGAGCTTCTTGCACCTGCCTACCACAATGTAAGCAAACCACAAAAGTGCTTTTCAATATTAAAAATCTCCCCCAACAGAAAGAAGAGTTTTACTAAAAAGAATATGAGCTGGGAGCAGAAAGGCAAATTACAGGTTTGTCTGGTAATAAACAAGCATTTATTCATCCTTCAGCAAGATCTTTATCACCTGCTTGTTTTTTAATTAAACAGACCAATGAGAAAGGTAAGAAACAACGGAAGTTTCTTGTTGTCTGAGCAGTGTTCCCATTTCTAACACACACTTCAGGCCTGTATCTCTTGCTACAATCGCACTATATTACTATATAATTTCTCATGCTTTAAGTAACCACTGAAGATTGTCTTAGTTGTGGAAGGAAGGGAGGAGTAGAACTGCAAAAGCACATGAGGCTCATTTGCTTTAAAAAAACCCCCCTGCTTTGTTTCCTCCTTGGTCTATTTTATCATAACAACATTTGATTTTGGTAGAGCAGTGGAACCTCACAAATACTGTCTCCCTAGAAGACGGGAAGGGACACATTTAAACAGCTTTTAACAGACTGATTAAAGGCTGAGTGCACATGTCAAAATTAAAACCGAATCAATACAGCCAAATGTTCACCAAATTCCTCAATATGTACTAAAGAGGGAATGAGGAGACACAAATACAAAAAAACCACAAGTAGGTGAGTCAGTCCTCACCTTTGCTGCTACTATTACACTGAATTTGCTAAGAATAATTATGTTTCAAACAAGGAATATACAGAAACCACATATAAGATAATATAGGTATATTTAGCATTTGTTTGACTCCTCCAACTTCATATAGGGCCTTTAAACACTAAAATATTTTATGTAGACTTTTTTTAAAGATGGTCACTTTCCTTGAAAACCAAATAAAGAAAGAAAAATAACATCATTCACAGTAAGATTCCCTTCAGCTTTGCTATTTCTGCTTTTATTCATGGCTGTCCTAGTTGTTGATATTTGTCAGTATAACATATTCTGTGGGTTTTTTTAATTACAGAAGGCTCTCTAGTAGCTCAACAGTAGTAAATATTTACACAAAACAAGCATGAAACAAACTGCTTCAAGAACTTTTCCACAATCCTAGAGCATTTCCTGACAGATTTGCATCAATACTCACCTACACAGAACCTCATAATTTGATTTCAGGGCTTTAGCGTGCACCATCATCTCTTAAGCAATAAAATTAGAGGAATAGGAACAAACAATGGTCTGCTTGTGAGTTTATTGTGTGAAATAGTATCTTTCCAACCTTGGATCGATCTATGGGATAGATAACGACATTTTCAGGATACCTTGGTAATAGAAAGCACTTCCCACCTGATCCAAGGAGTTTGTTCTAGAATAATTGGTTTGCAAAACCATCCAGATTAACAATACCTGCTATAAACAGGCTGCAGGCTCTGCTCCCAAATGCACCAGCAGAAAGGCAACAACACACACACACACACACACACAGAGACACACACACACACACACGCCAATCATGGATCTGGTCTCTGTACTTCCTAACACTGCCGTGGCTATACAGGATACTACATATGGACTCGTGTTTAGTGCAAAATTCTGTGTCTATTCATAAGAAGAATCCAGGTTTGGTTGGTTTTTTTTAAGCCAACTGAATGTTCCCTCCCAGTATCAACTGAACTCTACCACTGTTGTTAAAAGGAGACTCGAAACTAACAGTTCTGAGTAGCTTCAGTTCTTTAAACAGTTTCACTGGTAGCTGAATATTTTGAAAACAGCTCCAGGGAGGGCAAACAATTAGAAACAGAAGCTCCATTAAGAGAAATCTTATTTTCAATTCAGGAGATTTATACATCTCCCATACATAATGGACTTGATGCAGGAGCAAGTCGTATATTCAGAAAGTGGTTTATGTTTATTTTTAATGGGTGAATGCAAGAACGATGATATGTGGACAGACAGATCAGGACAGGCCTGTCTAGCTTTGCACTCTGCTCTTGTGAGTAACTAGTAGCAGATGCCTCAGGAAGAACATCCAAACAAGGTAAGGATGCAGCCTAAGCCAGACTGCCTTGCAGACACTCAGCTACCCAAGAGCCAGAGAGAGTATTTTGGCTTCTGGGACACCCTGTTGCCCCTGTTTAAGAATTATCTAAGGGTTTTCTTAGGCCTATTTAAACTCTTTTGCATTCATCATATTCTCTAGCAATTACTGAAATAAATCCCAAATTTAGATTATTGTATAAAACCAAACTTCTTTCTTTATTTTGGAGGTGCCATTTACTAATTGGATTAGACAGAAATTTTTCCCCATTTCCTTGCCCCAGGTGATTTTACAGATCTGTCACACCACTCCCTCATCAGTTGTTTTCCAGTCTGAAGAGTTCCAGTCTGCTTTACTGACAACTGTGCTGATTTACTGATAATCTCACACCTTTCTGCGCTGTTGAAATATAAGATAAAGAGAAGACTCTCAACTTGTTCTTATATCCATTAATATACTGAAAATTGGGGGAACTAGCTGTTAAAAGAAGAAAACCTCCTTACCACTGGGTGGCTTGGGTCGTGGAGGGACGTTTTTCTTCGGTGGTAGTGCTGGTGTGTCTGATTTACTTTTGAAAGGGTCATTTGAGAATCCCACCCCTCCAAAAGAGGAGGTGAAGGGGTCTGAAGCTACTGACTACAGAAGAAAAAAAGAAAAGAAAAAGGATGTAAGCATACTGTAGAGAACCTGTGGTTTCATGAAGCTACAAGTTAGCTCAAGTTAACTTAAAAAACCTGAAGACAGATGTCCAGAACTATCAGTGGTGCAAAAGGCCAGAGACAGAGGTGCTAAGATTTCATTAGCATTCAAAAGAACGTATGCTGTAATCACCCAAGTACTTGTAGAACTTTTAGTCCCAGCAAAAAGCTGCTGAAAAAAATAAAAGGAAGTAAAACTCTACTTTGTACGATTTGGCAATGAACAGTGACAGCACAGTCTGAGCTCCACTCTGATAAACAGAACCAAGGCAGAACGTGGAAAAACACGGCACTCTGCAGAATGGAGAGCTTTATTGCAAGCTTTTCTGAAGGTACACAAAACTATGCAAAAGCTCAAGGAAAATCCCAAAAGCATATAGTTAATGCTTCCTATACTCAGCTGGCTTTTCTGAAGGACTCTCCTATTGATTAAGAAGGGCACAAAAATGATGCCATGAAGGGAAATTTGTCACTGTGAAATGAAGAAAGAGGGATTTTGGGAGCAAAGCTAAAAACCACAGTCAAACAAACCTTTGCTAAAATTTCTGCCTCAAGCCAAACACATCAATATTGGTAAAGGCTGTTGCCACCTAGTGGAGAGCTAAAACCCTCCCAAAAATAGTAAGAAAAGTTTGGAAAAACCCCAAGAAATGTAAGTAGTCCAGGTGATATGATAATCTACTTTGTTTTTAACATTTACTCTACAATGTTCGAGTGTTACTGTGGAACTAATGTAAGGAATTGGGCACTGCTGTAAACTGTAAATTCCAAACTCCAGCTCAGGAATTGAGGTAGATCAAGACCAGTAGGTCTTGAGGTAGATGAGTAGATCAAGACCTTTCCAATCATCCATTTATTCCAGGTACATCCTGAACCTTTTTCTTCATCTGCTTTTTAACACGAACAGAAATTGCACATTTAAAACGTGAGAAAGACTGACTGACTGTTAAGAGTGGAGTGGGTTTACAGTAATGTTAGTTTACATAGATTTAGTGTTTTTGGTTAATGGTTGGACTTGATGATCTTAGAGGTCTTTTCCAACCTTACTGATTCTATGGGAAGTTTAGGAACAAGTCAGGATATATAATTCTATGAAGTAACCAAGAAGCAGATCCCAGGACTTAGAGAAGTATAGGAAATAAAGATTAATACCTGGAACCTCTTCTTACAAGTTAAAACTACAGGGTAATTTCTTTTGCTCATCTGGTATTTGAAGATATTTGTGAAAAGTTGACTTATCCCTACTGAATCTACCGGTCTTGCTAAGACTTTGCCATATATGACATGGATGGAAAATGCTTTGTCAAGTAAGTGTTGAGGCTGATTGGAGAAAAATTAACAGAACTGGGTTGTCAGCTGAAAAGGTACAATCAATATCACACACTTCAAAAAAAGGACAGCTGTTTTCCTTGCAACCTTTACCTTTGACATCTGACTGAAGTCTGCAAATCCCTCCCCACTAGAGAAAGCACCACTTCCAAATGGATCCAGTGTTCCAAATGGATCTGGAAGATATAGGGGGGAAAAAAGTTATTTTGACTAATACTTAAGAATTACAAAGAATGCTTGGTGGTGGCAATGAAATACAAAACTAGGCAGGTGACTAAAACACTTGTGTTTTGACCTGGCAGGAGATGTAATTCCGTAAAACAGCAGTTTTTCTACCAGTTGTTTGGAGGGGGGGGGGAAAAAGAAGAAAAAAACTGAAATATATGGTGCCACAAAGACTTAGTCTTCATAATCCATAACAGGACCATAATGCTTTTTGCCAACAGTTCAAAAGACTCTCTATTTTCCACTCTTATATTTGAGTCTTCTTTTATAAAAAGACACTTCCCTATTCATCTTCACAAGAAAATGTTTTCTTCTTACCTGGACCTTTTGAAGAGATACTGGAAGACGTAAAAGGATCAGTGCTTTCAAAAGGGTCAGGCTAAATAAGAACAGATATACATAATCATTGTTCTGCTGCACTGTGCACTTGTCTTTTTATGCATATTAGAATCACTTGCTTTAAGACAAATTATTTCCAATTTTAGCTCACTCTGTTCAGAAGACATAAAGTAGGATAAAATCAACTGATTATAGGAAATTTGGCTACTGATAGCCTTGAACAAAATATCAAGAACCTACCAGTGAGAAGTGCATCCTACTGAAATACAGCAACATTAGTTACCAGGGCAAAATATAAAAATACACTCACAAGTCTTCAGTCTTCAAGCAACAGGGACTGAACATTCAAGTCTGTATATTACTATTAATCCAGAGTCTGCATATTGCTGCTTTTTGAAGAGATGATGTTTACAGTTGCTTACAATTGTTTACAGTTGCTCTTCGCTTTGACAAGTCTGCTTTTATCCAAGTACAATCCTATGCTGCAAGACAAACTACCCTGCCACTGACTGAAACTGGAATGCTGCCCTAACTCTTGGGTGGCAGCAGTCAGTGAATTGCATAAGAGGGAGAGAAAGACTAATAAGAACAAAAAAATCCATCACCCCAAACAAGCACACACTGTAGGTCAGGACAGGTCCAGAACTGTGACTGTGTAACTGTGATTTACCAAGTGTGTTCTGTGCAGTCCTTCCACTGCCCTGGCTCCAGTGTCTGCTGGGGCTTAGGAATTCTTTACCCAGAGCAGTTCCTCAATTCCAGTCACTCTGTAACTGTAGGAATAGATGGAATGGAGGAAGTGCTGGGAAGGAGTTGGTGCTGGTGGCTTGAAATTCCCAACAGAGAGAAGAAATATCCACTTTACTGCACCTCATAACCATGGAACCAGAGAGAACACTGCTGACTGCCTCAACAATCCACACTCAAATTTTAGGAGCAAAATTAATGATATTTCACCAGTTAAAAGAAAAGTATTTTGTGTTACTGCATTCTTTTTAGCTTTCAGATAATAAGCCTGTCAATAGCAAACCAATCTTTTAAGTGTAGATGTAAAAATTACTGACCTTTGAGGGTAAAGCAGGAGGTTTTGTGAATGGATCTGAGGTAAATGGGTCACTCTTCACCTGCTTCTTGAAGAAATCCTCAGGGGCAGAACTACAAAATGGGTCACTTTCCTTAAAGGGATCACCTCCAAAGGGATCTAGGAGTATGAAAAGGTAAACAGGATGTATAGAATGCAGCACCTAAGGTATCTGTAAAGAACATTCTATATTGACCTCATAGTCACTGAGGTAGTTTTTTTAGAAACACACAGTGATTTGGTAAATTTGATAAACTCCCAGAGACCTCTCTAGAGAGGGTATTTACTAAGTGTGAATTACACATTTCTCATTAACATGTTGACCCTGAGGGCACAGCCTGTCAGGTTTCAATGGTCCCACAGGCAAACCAAAAACCTGAAGCCAGGGAAACTTTGGAAATCTGTGTGTTTGGTTACAAGTTGTTTGTCATTCAAAGGGCTATTACCTGCTGGAGCAGGTGGCTGTTCTGCAAAAGGGTCATGCTGGAATGGGTCACCTATGAAGAAAAGAAAAATATTTTGTTTTATCCACTCTTTAGCAAGATGATAAGTTTGTGAAAATATCATTTACGCAACACTTGGTCATCAAGATCTCAGGCAAGCACTTGTCACTTACTGCCTTTGAAGGGGTCTGCTCCCTTAAATGGATCAGATTTGAAAGGATCTTCTGATTGGAATGGGTCTGTATGCAATTCTTGTGTATTATTGGTAAACATCAAGGCTTTATTCTTAAATGGATCATCCTAAAAATTAAGAGGAAAAACATCACAGCAATTTACCATGATTAAAATGCTCAGTTACACACCTATCAGAAATTCTATGCTATCTTGGCTCCTGATTGACTATCTTAAAAATTACTTCCTAAAGAACTTTCTGAATACATGGCTTCCAAGTAGAAGTAATTACACAGAAGGAAATACACAGCCCAAGGCTACTTAAAAACACCAAAAGAAAACAGTACATACAACAATTAAAGGTTAAACTGTTGCCCATATTAAAATACTCAATTCTCAAATACTTAAATAATGAAAAAACAAACCAACACCTAACCATCATATTATCAAAAAAATTCCTTCTCCACATTATTTTACAGCTCAGCTTCAGGTAAGACACTTATTTAAAAGATAATGATACACATTGTAGATTACAAATACAAGAAATTACTACCGAGTGGTCATACTCTAGGTTGCTTCTTGTTAACTCACTCTTGAGCTTAAAGCTCCACGCACTGATTTCCCATGACAAAGCACCTCATGCAGAAAGAGTCACTCCAACATTCTGAAGACAGAGAGGCTTCTGAACAGAGCCCAAAAATAAGTTTGTCAAGTTGCAAAACCATCCTGCATGAACAAGCAGCAAACTGAAGTTCTGGAACCTCTTCATGACATTTACTGGGGTTGGCTTGAGCCTGCTTTGGGGGTCCCTAATGAAACCAGCCCTTGCCATGTTTGCCCTGTACAGCAGTTCCAGGGAAAACCTGAGCCATTCCATCCCATAATAAGGAACACCCAGCAATAACTACCCACTTACACTGCCCCAACACCAGAGACAGCACTTCTTTCATCCCTTTACAAGATGCAAATGAAAACATCTTAATTAATACTGCTCAGGACAGCAGGGAGGGAGCTGGGGAGAGGAGGAAGAGGAAGGAAGAAGTGAGAAACAGGAAAGGGGCACAATGCTTTAAAAAAATTATTATGAACACACACTGGTGTTTTCTTCCAGTAAGCAATTTTTTGCAAGTAAGAGAAACATGTGGAAATTTCCAGTGGAAATATAGTATTTATGCAAGCACAGAAACCAAGCACTGAGGTGTTTTAAGGCCATGTTTCTTGATATATGGTTTTTATCTACACTTTTCTTTTTTTTGAGCAGCTTGTTTATAGAGAGCGAGTGTAAAGCAGGGCATAAAGTACAGTAATGTTTTTACCATAGTTCCATAATTGCTTCTTTCTGTCTGCCCAAGGCCTTCACTCATATCAGCTAAATTTGTCAGGCTCCCCCCATGAATGCCATTGAGAGCTTCATTGTATTCCTCTATGCTTTTGTTGACTTCCTGGTGGCTCTCTTGCAGTTGGGAAAGTTTACTTCTTGCCTGAGAAGGAAAATTCTCATTAATCACTGTTGCCAGACAGTTGCATTTCCCCTCAACAGAACTGAATGTTTCCTGACTCAGACTGGGAATAAACCTATGAAGCACCAGGCAAAAAGGCCTATTTAATGAGCCAGTTCTTGTTTTCTTTTCTGAAAAATAATCTTTCTAGGTGATGTTCTTAGCTCTTAGCCTGTCAAGAAGCAAACAATTGTATAAACTACAGCGAATACCTGGTTTATTTCTTCCTGTGTTGATTTTAAAGATTTGATTATTGTTTCAAGCTGCACTTTTCCAGCCTGGATACTCTGCTCTAGCTGAGTCTCTTCTTGCTGCAGGCGATTCAGCTCTGCTTTTGCTCTATTAAGGTCATCTTCCTGTAACTTTAAATCTGATTCCTGAGATTGGATCTGCATTTTTAGTGATGAAATCTGAAAGAAAGTGTTAGAAAAATCAAAGTAAAATTTGAAATAAATATAACTCATTAAATTATGAATTTATAATACAAATAACAGAAAGGTGTTAAAGCAACCTATCAATTGCTAAGGAAAATAGTTAGAACTTAATACGAAGAAATTCATGCTGCTTCTTGTGTTGCACTAACCTGTGATTAAAGCATGTTCAATAAAACTAAGAAATGCTATTTCAAATCACAGAAATACCACACTAATTACAATGGTAATTAAAAGGTGTTTCTCAGATAGCTGCCTTGCCCTTTTCAGAACCTGGGTCCTTTTCCATTCAAGCATTTATCAAGCAGTATAAAGTTGATTTTTAACACTGATAAGAGTTAAAATTTCAGAGTTGCTTATACACTTCTTTCTTCAACACTTCCTTACAATGTTACATGCTACCTTTCTACCTTAAGGTAACCTGCTGTTTTCACTGGTAATTGTATCCCCCTGAAAACCAACTTTTAACTCAATACTGATGACATTCAGAGTGACCAAAACCTGCACCACTGCCATGGACTGTCCCATGACTCAGCACTGATGCTTTTCAGCTGCCCTAGTAGGTTGAACAAATGTTTCCTATATTTTCAGAACAACAACGTCTGTAGAAAGTGACCTCTGGAGATCATCTGGTTCAACCCTTCAATTATGACCACAATGAAAGGTATTTAGGTGAGCAAAATCCTTTCTTGGATCTCTGTATTTGGGTGGAAATTGCTATTTATGGCAAGAATGAATAGAGAGAGCAAGCTTATTTTTTTAAATGAATAGAATTTCCTTCAACAGAAGACCAGGCACTCTTGGGCATGTCCAATATTAACATGCACTCACCACCTGTGTTTCTTCCTGGCATTTCTGCCTGACATCGTTCAGCATATCCTTCAGTTTGGCTTTCTGCTGGTCCATCTCATCCAGGCGGTCCTGGGCATCTTGTTTCTGAGCCTCCAGCTCTTGCAAGGTACTTGTCTCCCTGTCCAAATCATTCTGCAGTTCCTGAGGAAAGTTCACAGTTTGTAGCTTGCATTTAGTTGTTGTCTTAAGGAATGATTATCCACAGACAAACAGGTTTGCAAAATCCCAAAGATTTTCTGCATCATAGAAGCTTGCCCTGCATGTTTTATTTCTGCAGGAGTTTATATGAGCAATCAGGAAATAAATCAGTGCCCACAAGAAGGAAAGAGACTGTGACACAGAGTACATGGCATTGAGTTATATCCTAATTATGAAAACCAGTACTCTTGAATAATGATTTCCTAAACTACAGTCTTAGTGAAGCACTAACAAAGAAGATATTTCAAACTGTTCACATATCATCTTCTTTTTCTATTAACCAGCATCAAATGAAAACATTTCTGATGGAGAATAGGAAAATGAAATTCTTTCTGTAACTTAAGAGGAAATCCTATGAAAGACAGACTTTCCCAGCAGCAACATAAAGACAGAAAAAATGCTTAATTCCCATATATTATTTGGAATAAAAGGAAACTACTAATGATAAACAAGAGCTTTTACCTGAACTTCATTGGTTTTCTGTCTGATTGATTCTTCCTTTTCCCTGATGTCCTGCTCTAGTGAATACTTTTCTCTGTCAGATAAACAAGCACATGCATATATGATTAGTTAAATAATACAACACACACATGCAAAAAATCAATTAAATATTATTCTGGAAACACCAGGTAGCTAAAAATGCCAGCCCATATTCTCATATATTTTTTAAAGGAGTTAAGGTGTATATGTATCAATTATTCTTCAAAAAATACTATCCGTGTCAAAATCAATGTCCTGAAGTCACCTGGCAGAATCCAGGCTGGCTTTGCATAACTGTAACATAGCATTGGGACATTGACATTTGCCACCAATTTCAAATAATAGTGACAAATAATTATAAGATTACTAAAAGTAAACAAAACTAACTGACACATCAGTACTATAGACTTATTTGGTTATTATTCAAGATTTTGTTAACAATCCACAACTATTACCTCTGCAGCTGTGCAATTTCTTGACTAATGTCATCTAGTTCCTTCACCCCTGTAAATTCTCCTGATCCAACAGAACTTGCACTGTCCTGTTAAGAATGAAACAGTCTTAAAACATCAAGTTGTAACAGAAACTCTTCCTTTACAAAGGCTGAGGACAGAGATGGGATACAAAATACTCTTTATACGCATTTGCAAAATGCTATGAGACACATCAAATTATTCCGCAACAAGCAGGAACATGCCACCCAATTCTACCTGTGAGACAGGAGAATTGTCCCTATGCCTGTTTAGCAGACAGCAGAGTTGAGAGACTCAGCAGTGAGAGGACGTGCACAATGTGAACCAATAAACTGCAGGCTACACAAGAATTACAATTCAAAACCTGAAACCCAGCTCTGCTATAGTCAGTAGTAAAGTTTCCAGGGAACTTAATGACATCAGATTGTCGTTTCAGTCTTCTTGAGCCCTGCCACAAATTTATGGCAATTTCTGCAATTATTCATGTCATTTCTACACCCATTCAGGAGTAGATCAGGGAAGATGCAGAGGGAATCCCTTGCCTTTTAGATAAGACTATCAGAAGTTATTAAGACAGAATCTCAGCATTAGGTACAAAATTGGTTATTATTATAAAAAGGACTGCTCTGAAAAAACCCACTGCATCTGAGCAAAAGCTGCAGCACTGAACTCCCTGCTAATTTGAAAAAACAGGAGACCTACAATTTTTAAAGAGCATTTTAAAAAGAAGGCAGAGTTTGCTTGCTTCACTCACTTTGAGGCTGCTGTGATAACCACAGAAAGCTTGGCTTTATTAAATAGAAAAAACCAAACAAGAACCCAACCAACAAACCAGGACCAGCAGAGTAAAAGATGGTATTTTTGTAGAAACAACAGGTGAATATACAGTTTAAATGATTTAATTAAGTCCTCACTTTTGGGTGACCATTTATTTTGTAAAACGCCATTAAGTAATCATAAATAACAACAGCAATACAGACTAAATCTTATGGCAGCAAATCAATAGTGTCTAATATAATTTTTATATTATCAGGCCAGATAGAGATTTACTGAGAGACCTGTACTGAATGCTGGGCAGGGTCACAGGATCTCTGAGGTCTTTTCCAACCTAGCTGATTCTATGATTCTGTGAAGGTGTCACCCAACATGACCAGAAAATAAGTTAAAATGAGCTGCTGCACTGGTAAGGATAAGAACCACTTAGCTAAGCTCAGTTTATTTCATGTTCTGCTCAGCTAAATACACATTGGATGGAAAAAAAACAGAATTAGTTGGAAATAATGGGAAGCTTAAAGCTCTCACACCAAGATGTATTCACTGCTCACAGCTTCAGAGAACTAAGCCATGAGTAACTTCAACGTGCCAGGACAGAGCTGCCTGTACCAGGAACTTCCTGACAGACCAACACATCCCAGACTGTTGAGGGAAGAAATATCACCAGGTTAGCAGCCAGTGCTGGGCACTTCACACTGCTGTGACATTCCATCATGCCAAGAGCAAGTGGCACAGAACTCAAGAGCAGAGACAGGCAAAGGTGGAGAAATAAAAACTGGTTTTGAAGTCAGTAGCATACACAAAAAGGGTGCACTCCTTTAGACATTGCAATTACTCACACGCCGCATTTCTGTTAGTGCTGAGATCTCAGTTCCTACAGGGGTCAAGTAACCTGACAGAGTCTACAGAAAGAGGATATAGGAAAAACCTTTAAAGGACTACAGTAACAGCAACAATTAAATTATTTTGAACTCCAAAGGTTTCTGGTTAGAGAAAGTTAAGAAAAGGTAAAGAAAAATACCATGTAATTTATAGAAAAGATTAAGGTACTGACATGACAGAAGTGTTTATTCATTTCAGTTTCAGAAATACACTGACAGTGTTGAGGAAAGGAACAAAGCAGGGCTCAGCAAGAATCAGATGCTCCAATAAAGTGACATTTACAGTGATGTATACAGGACTGTAGATTGGCATGATACAGTGGGTGAGTCCCAGAAAGTAGGAAGTCATCACTCTTCATTTAGCCATTAAAAAAAATTACGTTTCCATTAGAGGAATTTGGTGCTGATCACAGTCAGGGACAGGCTACTCAACCAGCTTTTAATATCTCCTGTTCCAAGATCCCTGTAGTCAAAACCCCTAACCTTCTCTATGACAAAGGAGCATTTTTCATGCTAGACTTTTTTCAGCATTATGACTCCTTTATTTACGGAATATTTTACTGCATTTTTCTTTACTTACTGTCTTGGCTGTTAAAAATTTATGCATATTTTCAAATGTTAAAGAATTTTTAAGAGGAGGTAAGAAAAAATATTGGCAATTCTTTACCAAGATATTACAAAAAAAATTTACAAAATTCCTACCCAAAGCCCGTTACTTTCAAAGCATGTAAGTTCAGTGTTATCTACAAATAATCACTGACTTACCTGGATGGGAGTGTTCCTCTCTGTGGGAGGGATCATATCTGGGGATAACACTTGTGGAGGATCAATCCCTTTGCTGACCTTCTGTTGAATGAGATACATGGCAAGTGCAAACTGATCTTTGCTGAGCTTTCCCATCTGTCTTGTGTCTGCCAAAGCCCTGGTAAAAACCAGATTATACTTACAAACAAGAAAATCTTATTTCTCCTCTACCAAAAAGCCTGAAATACACATATACATGTAATTTCCTTTTGATTTATCCTCATCAGAGCTTGCTTATTCTAGTGAGCGTTCCATACACAGAGCAGTATTTTATTACATATATTTAACTGAATAGAGCAGTGTTGCTCTGAGAAAATATTTAGAGAACTTCAAAAGACAATCACAGTTCACAGAGTGACCTATTCCACCCCCCTCCCAGAAAAGCAAAGGGAGTATTTACTTCTCCCTTAATCTTCCACATAGCCCACATATTGCAGTATAGGAACAGGACAAGTAGACGAGGTTGGGGTTTTTTTGTTTGTTTCTGGTTACAGCTACTAGGGAATTCTTACCATATATGTGCTAGTAGATTCTGAGACAGACCTGAATGCATAAAAATGTCCTTTACTTCTTGGCCACTCACAAACCCATCCATGTCTGTGTCTGTTTTTAAGAAAATTTCATCATATCGCACTTTTTCAGACATTGGTACTACCCAGTTCACAGCTGGCTGCAAAGCAAAGTGTGGTATTTCAGAAGGGGATAAAGAGCCTTTATCAACACACTGAACATATACATCATCCAGAGCTGGATGTGCTGATCATCTTGCACAACACAGTCTCACTGGTAAATAGCTGTTTTCACTGCATGTTTTAATTTTGGATTTTTTATCTGAATAAAAATACTGGTAACTCTTCATCAGCTGCAAAGCACTAATTCTTTGGAAATACAGACCTAGGTATATTAAGTCTTCATGCCAGTAACAGGAAATTGAGAAAGCAGATTAATGATTTCTTTGGTATTAAAGCAGATACATGAATAAAACCTTTCTATGGTTTCACTTTATGTGTAAATTCCCCCCTAAAATTTGCTACCTCGTGGTCACTGATTACAATTCACCTGTTCTTCTTTCATTGTTCCAAGACCAACCATTCTCCTTTCACCCTCCCCATCCAGATCCCCCAAACACAGGTGCTCACGTGAAGAGCAGGTTTGTTTTGCCCTGCAGCTTCCTGACACAAAACAGAAAGGAAAATGTGTACCTGTGCCTGTTTGATGCTGTGCTTGGGAGACAAACTCCCTGTGCTGTTCAGGCTGTTGACACTGCCATGGGACGGGGTGGAACGGAGGCTGTCTTTTGGTGGGGGGCTTGCAGGGAGAACAGGAACTGCTCCAGGAAACACTGGTGTCTTCTTTCTTTTAGAAGGTGGTATGAGAGAAGGGGGCAATTGTGAAGGAACTGACTCTTTCTCAAGAGCTCTATAAACCAAATGCATTGCCTGCAAAGGCAAAAAGGTCAGATAACATTCACAATTAGCAGAAAAAACAAAAAGATCTTCCAGTGTCAGTCAGTTACATATTAGTAAAACAAATACAGTAAGATTAGAGATTTAAAGCAGAGCAGATCACTTTGAATGTAATTCCAAGAAGTTTAATCTTGATGACATAGGCAAGAGTCAGTAGATGGATTTGAGGAAGATCATTTAATAGCTTTATGTGAACAATGTAGATTAGAACAGTCAGCTGTAGCAGAGAAAGCTGCAAAGCTCTGGTGAAAAAAAATGAGCTATTTGCTCTACCAGACAGGCTAGGTTGTGAATTGAGAATTTAAAGCAACTTACCACAGCAAATTCGTCCTTGTCCAGGTGACCATCTTTATCAATATCACTGAGGTCCCAGACCTACAGCAATTAAGATTAAAAAATGATTTAGAGAGCAAGTTACATTTTGTACCTTCACCATATTAACATGCCCTCTGAAGATTCTTGATAGATTTTGGTGAAGATCACATTAGTTATATTAGACCATCTAAACACACTCTGATGAAACACACTGGATTAGCGTTTTCTGGCACTGTGAATCAACACTGGCTCCAACAAATTCTGGCTGCAACACGAGCAGGTTTGCTTCCCTTGCAAATATGCAATGGATGCACTAAACTCAGACCTTGGCAGTATTTATAAATATACATGAAACAAACTCAAACTTGACAATTTGACAGCTACAATAAACAAAGATGTTCTAAGGTGTTCTCCTGTATCAACAGTGAATGGATTTAATGGTAAGTCTAATAACTTGTATTTGTAGAAATGACAAAACAGCGGAACATAATGTTATAAAAGTTATTAGGAAACCTTGTCTTGCTTTTAAAAAACCAAAATCAAAATTTCCAGCTCTTGAAATGAATGGAGAGATAATGAAGTCAACCTACTTCAGGGCTGAAATTACTATTATTGTTATTTCTAAGTGGAAGACTTCAGAGACTTAATGTTCTTGCTCGATAGCATGCAGAATCTCAGCCAAAACCTTATCTATGGTGATACATTACATTTAAATATTTAACACTGCAACTATGAGAAGCTAAATAGACACTAACAAAATCTAAACAGCACACTTACCCTTCCGAGGATATCAAGAGGTAGCTTTGAATTCATCAGTACTGGTTTTACTTTGTCTCCTGAAAGTAAACCATTTACTGGCAAAAGGCTTTCAAAAATACCATCAAACTTTGCTTTTTCTTCCACCTAGTTGGTAAGAAATAGTCTGAATAAGTAAAAAAGTGTGCCTGTGTGAGTGTTGAAAATGAGATCTTGCAAGAAATTCAGACTGATCAGTAAGGTGTTCATCCTAAATTTCCAAGCTTTCTTGCAAGTGCCACAGTGCTGTATTAAAATGTAAACCCATGGAGAGAGATTTAGGAGCTTAATTTCAAAGCCAAGGTTATGACAGCTGAGAGATTTTAGCATGCAGCAGACAAGATGTGCTTCTGTTTTAAAGGAACTTTGATAAATTCTGCAGAACTAAAACCTATTCTTCCCACTTTGAAGTACAACTTATAAGTACAAAAAAATAACCATCATCACAGGTTATTTTATTAAATTTCTACCTTTTGAAAATGTTTGCATTTGAAATTTAACTAAATACAAATACCCACATATATGCATCAAAAGTTACTTTTTTCCAATTATATATATATTACATGTATCAATGAATACTAAATAGAACACAGGAATTCAAGCTTTAAATTAATAATTCAGGATGGATTTGGTGAAATGCTTTGCTGTTCTCAGTGAGGTTCCTTTATACAATGACAGTGCCTAATTGTAGGATTCTGGAAGAAATGCAGGCAGAAGATTAAAATTCATTGTGTCTTAAAAACATCACACCAGGGGTTGTCAAAGGGTTGTTTAATACTTATTGCACATGTAAAACTACACCTCAATATTCTCTATTGTGCACAAGCCTGTAAAGAAAGGGAGGATTTCTGAAACTGGAAATACATTGGATACAAAATTCTCTTACTGGGAAAATCACACACAGGGAAAAGGCTGACTTTTAAAGAATTGATGGAATGTGTTGTCTTTTGCACTTACCCTAACAGCCCAGTGAGTCTCTGTTGAAGGTGGTGTGATCAGCAAAGGACTGCTAGTGTCATGCTAAAAATTAGAGAACTTTTATTTATATTGATATATATAAATACGCACACTTCTGTTTCTAATCCTTACTAATTGCTTTAAGAGATGGTTATAGACACGAAGCTTAACTGCACTGAGGAAAACAGGTTGCACATGTACCTAAATAAGGGTCACACTCATTTATACTATTACAGCACTTGGATAAGGATATTTATTAGGTGCATTAGATACCCAAACACACAACTAAGGAGGTGCTGCAGCAGCTACTGCAGGTAAAACTGCAGCTGTGCTTTTTACTACCCACTCATGCTGACCCAGCCCCAAAATAATCTTTTTTTTTTTCCTTTTTTTTCATAAATTCAGAGTTCAGCCACATCAGCTTCATGCCCAAGCTGAGCAGAGTTAAACCTGTAACACCCACTCAGGATGACAGGGCTGTGGCAGCCCTGGCTGCAGTGTTCTAAGGAACACCTTGACATCAGCCTGCAGCCTCAGAACCATATTTCTGAAACAGAAGATTATTCCAACCTTCCAACTGAAGACTTAGTTCCCATATAAGACAGACATACACTTAGGTGGATATTACTTACAAATTTAGGAGGTGGCACTGTCAAGTTCAGGCTGCTCAGGTTGACATCATGGCCGTTCTGTGCACAGGCCACGAGGCGCAATGCGACATAAAACCCCTACAAATAATCATGTTGTCCATTTAAAATCAGTATAAATCAGGAAAAATAACCCATTTATGATTTTTACTGGCACTGTATGTCTGCAATTCAGTAAGTTATGGAAAAAGCAGATGTACAATCCCATACTGACAACTATCGTGATGCTTTTAAAGATGGGTTATAAAAAATTTTACAATAACGGGAAACAAAGAGCAGAAAATTGGAAGTTAATTTTTACAAAGGACTCTCCCACAATTTATCAATTTTTCTTAGAAATTAATAATGTTTTGAAAAAAATTATCACTACCTACAAGTAGCTTGCTATCTGTTATTCCAAGCCATTTTCAGTAATGCTGGTTAGATCTTCTCATGCAAGAAAATATTCTGAAATAAATCTTAAAATCATATTTTGTATTTGTGACTCAATGACTGTGTATCTATGTATGACACACACTGATTATTTACAAAAGAGATACAGAAAATGAGATCCAAACTTCTCCAGCAGCCTCACTGAGAAATACACTTGGATATGAGCAGTGCTGGGGAAAAACCCCCCATCTTGTAAACAAAAACTCAACCCCAAAAAAGCTAAGGATAACTACTATTGGTATCGGGGTTTGCTTCAAACAAGGTTAGTCTGTGAAAGGTAACAGAGCAGGTCTATAGGAACCTTACATTTACCTGTTTATCTAAGTATCCTTTCCCCTCTGGGTCAGCCAAATCCCATATCTGTGGAGATACAAAATAAAAGCCAATGTGAATTTAAAAAAACCTCAGCTCAACAGCTCATACTGTATGTCTTCTCGAAGTGTGCATTCGGCTTTCAACTTATGACATACAACATTATTTCACTGTCAAGTTAACAACAAAAATGTTACACAGAAGACAATTTTTCCTTTTAGATTTTTCATTTCGCTTAAAAAAGTGTACAGACAATTATTGCATTACCCAATTCCTTCAACTTACTTTTCCAAGGATGACATCAGAGAGACCAGATTTTTTAAGAAACAGAGCAGCTTCACTTGCCCCAACTCTCCCTGTGTATGCTGGATCTACCTGAAAGAGAAAAACAAACATTTAATTGAAGCATGACTATTGTGAAAGCAGAAATGAGAAATGTAGTGTCAGAGGGAGTTATACAAACTGCATCAGCAGGGAGAATTTAGCCCTGCAATGGGGAAAGGAAAGAGACAAAAATCTTGAGAAAGAAGAAACTGCACTTTATTTTTGGTTTTTGCTACTAAGAACGTACCTGTTTGTAGTAAGTTTCATATATTGGATTCCCAGTAGAAAACTGAAACATAAGTAAGAAAATAGAATGAATAGCAATCACAGCTGACAGGAAAAAAATGCATAGCACTTTGTGCATTACTTCTATAAAAAATGTAAAATATGGTGTTCATTCTCTGTGATCCAAACTGAACACTTGAAATTTAAGTGGGGGTAACAGTGATCCCCCAAAACCTGCAGCCAAAAGGCTCCTGTCACCTCCTAGAAATTTTCATTCACCAGCATTCCAACTTCTCCTCACACCTTTCATCAACCAAATGAAAATACAGTTTTGCAGAACATCTTGGAACTATTTGCCAAAGTATTTCAGATCTCAGTATGAGAACTGCTGATAACAAAGGCCCAGTTTTCAACCCAATGCTGACCAGACTCCCTGCGGGAATCGTTTCAGCAGGCAATGAACACACACACACACACACACACGGAGCCCCGTGCCTGTGATTATGCATGTTCAGGACTAGGATCTTGAAGTGAAATAGAGTAAAACAAAAAAAATAAATAGAATGAATGGTTAATTGACGACATCACAACTTCCTGACAACACTGTTGGAGGATTTCAAACTGCATTACACCAAAGCAGCAGACCCAAGGGAGGCCCTGCCTTTCGGGGTACTAAACAAGTAGATCCCATTCCCTCTTGCTGACATTCCAAGCAGATGGGAATTGAAATGCCACAGGAGGCAGAATCCCCAAAACCCATCTTCTCACTTGCCTCCTGGAATTGTCACATGAGTTCATGTGCAGGTTATCCCTCCACACTGTTCTCCAGCCTCAATGCCAACAGCAAAACCAATCCAGTTAAAAACAAGTTAAAGGCCTTAAAAATAATCAACAAAATAATCAAATAAACAGTTTAATGAGAGAGACACTGAGATGTCACAACACCCCAAAGCCTGCCTGGGCTCTTCACCTCCAGGCCACCAGTCAGACACCTGACAAAGGAGTATTTCCCTCTGACTTCCATCACTGGGATGTCACCTCCCAAATGCCACCTTCTTCCTTGTCATCCCCACGGATTTCCAGATGTTCCGCTACTGAGCAGAAGGCAGGCAGAAACACAATGAAAGAAAAGGCCAATGAAATTTTATTTTACACCAAGAGAACCTTTCTGTGAATTTAAATAAACATGCCAAATCTTAATTTAAGCAGCTATCTGAAATAACTAAACCCTCTAACCAAGCACAAGCAAACACTGACTCTTTGAGGATTAGTAGCTCTATTTGGATAGAAAAATCCTGCATTTTCAGAACAGTTTCTTAAGCATCTTAAATATACTTCACTTATATCCTTCAACAAAGTAAGCTCTGCATTCTCCAACATCAGCACCCTCTGGAAGCTCCAGTTCTTCCTGAAGGGGGACAGCATTTCAGAAGAATGCCTCGACCGTAAGTCATAAATCTGACTATTCTTTCTGCTGACATGTAAATGATCAGCACAGCTAAGCATTGTGTTCCTGGCCAAGCAGGAAACACATCATTCAGAGAAAAGGTGGAAGTAGGAAATAGTCTGTCCCACTCTGAATCAAACCCAGCATGTTTTAGCAAACTATCACCAAACTTTGTACCTCTTGTTTGTCAGCAAGCTCAGAGAAGAGTCTCAAACAACAACTACAAGCTCCTTTAACTGATTTGATGAGTAACACAGAACGTGCAGAGACTGGATTCGTACCAAGATACAATGCAAACCACTCAGCACCAGGACTAAATGATCTCATCCCATCACCAGACATCCCTGTCACCCTCATTTGGTACTGTCAGCCATGACATGTAGCTGGGTTACCTGACAGAGGTGGCAGGAATCCAGGGTGATGTGATGGGCTTTGATGATGTGAAATTTCTTCTACAGCAAAATATGTGCCCAAATGCTGCTGGAAAGCACTTCAGCACTCAATTCCCTATTTGCAGAATTTCTCAAGGAATCAGCCTCTCTGGCTGATTTACCCAAATGACTCCACCTCTGTGATGAAGCAGACCAGATAAAATGAGTTCGAGTGATAAAAATAGCACAGCTCTCTATCTACCCATCACCACCTGTGATGCCATCACTACCATTCAAGAGGATTCTGCAATTTGGTGATGTCTGCTGATGCAGGACCTGCCCAAGACTGTCAACACTGGCAAACAGAGACAAACATTGTGAAGAGTTTGCAGTTGATGACGTCAAAGCATAACCCATCACAGAAGTTCAGTCTGACTTACAGTTTAAGCACTCCATGGTTCCTCTGCCTGCTCCGTGGTCCCCAAAACCTCATCTCTGACCAGTACTTTACACCATCTCCCAAAAAGACCCTTCAGAGCCCTGATGCCTTGTTGTTTGATCTCCAAGTTGATTTCCTGTACAAATCTGAAGTCTCACAGCAGATCCATACACTGCATTTGTGGTACACACATGCCCACCCTCACGGGAAGAATTTCTTCCTAAAGAATTTCTTCCTAAAATGATTACTATGATAAATTATTAATGACAACATACAGCTAAACACTCTCAAAAGCCTGAATTACCCATATTGTTTATAGCCCCTAACATGCTGAAATCAGTATTCTGATTTTGTGTCTTTCTGTGTGGACATACTTCAACATACAGCACATGTACCCTCTCCTATTCCTTATCATTCTATTTCTGGCATTTACAATAACCAGCACACATCTCCTTAGTAATCAATAGACTGAGGTTATTAAAAGAGGAAGTTCATTAATTTCCTCTTTCAGTTCATTAATTTAAGGGAAATTCTGTTTACTGCCCTGATTACAGCTAGACTAGTCTTGACAGTTCAATATAGGAAAAAAGTTTAAAACTAGAATGCTTCCATTGAATTAGTTGGAAAATAATGTCAACATAATTGGTATGTTCACAGAATGTGCCCCTTTCCCCCCTACGATGTTAAATCAAAGGAAATAACGAGGATGTCAGACATCAGACACAAACATCAATGAGAATTTAAACAACACAGAAACTGGATTTCTAGTGTAAATATTTGATAATTGTTTCATTTTTACCAATGTACTATAGATGTTTCACAACTACAAACTCACATCCAGAGTTTATTTTACTTACATATTTTGCACCATGTCACTTGGAAACTTCTGATAAGAGTTTGTGTGTGCATGGATGTTTTCAGATGTTTCTGAGCATGTTCATTTAATTAAGCAGATGTTAATCAGGACTCCTGCTATTCAGGAGCTCAAAAACAGTACACACCCTTAGTAAGACACATAGCAAATTATATGTTATCGAAGAATCACAATAGTCCACTGAGAGATAATTTTTCAGAGTATCACAAAGAAAAGGCCATTATTAAACGGAAATCGATGTATTTAAGCAATCTGACCTACTACTAGCAGTTGTTCTCAATTCCTGACTGGCCTAGTAGAAAATAGTTTTAATTTCAAGGCAATTGAGGGTGGTGTTGCTTTTCTTTTACTTTAAGGTAAATAAGAAAACCAACTCTATTCGCAGAGGTACGGAAAAAGCCTCTCCCAGAGCCCTGTCACCCCCTTCCAAGGGTCAGGGACTGTGCCTGTTCCCTGCCCTGCTGAAGCCTCGTCCCGCTCTCCCCGCAGCCCCTTCCCGGTGTCGCCGCGCTCCCAAACACCCCGCACAGCCGCGACACCCTGTCACGACAGTGTGTCACGACAACCCAGCAGCTCAGGGCGGCACCAGCCCCGCGGTACCACCAGCAAAGAGGAGGGATGCGGCCCTGGTCGGAGCCCTCAGAGCTCCAGGCTGCGGCTCGGAGAGGGGAAGCACCCGGAGCCCCTCTCCCTTCCCTTCTCTTTCCGTCCCTTCCCTTCCCTTCCCTTCCCCAGGGGAGCAGCTCCAGGGCCTCCACGAGGGGAAGGCGCCGGTGCCTCCGGTGCGCCCGCGGCCCAGCCCCGGGGCCCAGCGGTGGCCGCTCGCCCGCCCCGCTCCGCCCCGCCCGGGTCCCGCTCCCCGCCGCGCTCCGACCCCGTCCCCCCGCGGCCCGAACGCCCGCCGGGCACGGGGCCTGTGCCCA
>JAWMRD010000075.1:0-18789 GCA_035584875.1 Syndactyla subalaris | reverse complement strand
CCGGGGCCGGGCAGCGCCGGGGGAGGCGGCGGGGCCGGGGCCGGGCTCGGCAGGGCCGGCGGAGGCGGCGGGGCCGGGGCCGGGCTCGGCAGGGCCGTTATCGCCGCCCGGCAGGCGCTGCCGCCCGAGCCCTCCGCGGGGCCGCCGCGGCTGCGAACGACTTCTGAGGCCGAGCCGCGACCGAGCCCCGCCTCGTCACCCTGCCCAGAGCGCCGAGTGCCACGGCCCTCGTTCCAGGGGCGGAGAGCCCAAACCACCCCAGGGTCGCAGAACGGCTCGGGGTGGAAGGGCCCCCAGCGGGGCACGGGAGGGTGTCCGGGCGGCTCTGGAGGATCGCCAGGGACGGGGACTCCACACGGTTCAGGGCACAGCTCAGAGGTTCTTCTTCATGTTCAGGTGGGACTTCTTGGGCATCAGTTTCTGCCTGTTGACTCTTGTCCTGTTGCTGCACACCACCAAGCAGAGCCTGACGCCTCTCTTTAGATATTTATACAGTCCCTTCCAGTGCCCAATCACCCTTTCTGTGAAGAAACTCTTCCTAATGTCTCCACTCGCAGGGATCTCTGCCAGCCACCTCAGCCATGTGGGCAAAGCAGAGCCAGAGAGGGCTGTGGGTGCCCTTGGAATGTTCTTCTGTTCATTGCTCGACCTTCACCTGGATGACCTACATCCAGCTTTTTCATGGGCAGACCCAGTTACGCTACTTTATTACTGTAAACCTCATCAAAGCAGCCTTCACCCAACAAAGGTCCTTCACCCAATGAAACTTCTGGTCTTAGGATCAAATTTTTCGGCATCAAATGCACCAAAGTTAACCATCCCCTGTCTGCAGTGTGTAAATCCTAAACAGCAGCCTGACCAAGGCTGGCTCACTGTGGCCACATAAAAGTTAAATCTACAGGAATTTGTTTGGGAAGGAAAAGGTATAGAGTGGCTGTTGTTGCAGTGTATTTCAGAGCTTTCAAAGTTCTTCACTGGAATTGTTTTACAGCTCTTGGACAAGCAGAAGAATTTGACCTCAGTCATTGCACAGGCTACAACGTCTGAAGTCACGGCTTCCACAGATCCTCCCACTCTCTTTCTCTCCTCACCACACAGAACTATGGTATTTTTCTTCCATGGCACAAGATGAATAACGATAATTTTAATGAGAACTATAGAATTGGGTTAGGTACGTGATGCCAAATTTCACCATGACATAGAAATTACAAATTTCCTCAGGTCTCTGGAAATGACACACAAGTACATAAAGGATGGGTAATAACAGAAATCCGGCTGAACGTCTGGATTCATTCCCGGCTTACTCCGAGAATTCCCAATTTAGGGTTGGATAAATCCCTATTTATTCGTCGCTGGGCATGCTGGGACTTGTAGTCGGCACGCTCGGGGCTGGCGGCAGTAACCCTGCTTCGGATTGGCTGGTCGGCCTAAGAGCGCTGCGCGGAGCCAATGAGCGGGCGTGATGGTGGGGAGTGCCGGTTTCCAGGATACGGCCGCTCTGACCAGGGCCTGGAGGAGCCGCCGCCGCCTCGGGCTGGTCGGTGCTGTCGCTGTCCCTGTCCCGTTCCGTCCGGGATGGCCGCTATCGCTCGAGCCCCCGTGGGCCGAGGGCAGGTGAGGCCCCGGTGCCTCAGCCCGGTCCGCACCTGGGCACCCGCGTCCGGGCCGCTGTTTGGCCGTGTGGGGAGGGAGCTGCACAACCCCCTTTCTGCAGCTCCCTGACAGGAGGGTAGATCAGGTGGGGATCGGGCTCTGCTCCCAGGGAACGAGGAACGGGACAAGAGGACACGGCCTGAAGCTGTGCCAGGGGAGGGCCAGGTTGGACATGAGGAGGAATTTCTCCGTCGAAAGGGTGGTCAGGCCTTGGCACGGGCTGCCCAGGGAGGGTTGGAGTGCCAAGGCCTGGAGGTGCCCAAGGCAGGACTGGCCGTGGCACTCAGAGCTCTGGGCTGGGGGACAAGGTGGGCATCGGGCACAGGGTGGGCTCCGTGGGCTGGCAGGGCTTTTCCAACCTCTGTGATTGTGGGATTCTTGGCAGGGACACAACGATGGGTCCCGCAGCCCGGCCGGGCTCAGCACCCGCAGTGACCTCGGGGTGGCGGGCACGGAGTTGGAGAGCGTTGGGAGAGCCCCGTCCCGCCAGGGCAGGTTCCTGAAGGTGCGCGATGCAATGGACCGCGGGAGCCCGCGCTGCCCCGGGCCGGGGAGCACCGCGAGGGCAGCGAATGGACGCGGAGCCCAGCGCGCCCCGGGCAGCGCCGCCCACGCACGGTCGAGCTCAGTCCTGAGCAAAGTGGCACAACTGGAAAGCAAGATCATGAGTCGGAAAAAGCAGCTGGAATTGCAGAACACTGACCTAGGCCTGAAGCCTTTGGATGATGAGTCCTCCTTATCTGCCTCCAGGCATGAACACGATGCCAGGGGCAAGAAGTACCTGAAGAATTATGGTAGCATCAGGGGGAGCGGGATCCGCAGGGATGTCAATTCTGAGGAAGAGGAAAGCATCCAAAACCCTAAAAAGAACGTTATGGTGAAACAGCAGCTTGATCTGGATAGTGATGAAGAGGAAATGAGAGAATTGATGGCGAACTCTTTGAGGTTTCCCCGTGCAGGGGGGAATCTGGAGGTTGTTGTAAGTGATGCTCAACGGGATGGAAAGGTAAATACAAACTTTGCTGCACTATGTATTTTTATCAGTACTTTTCAGAATTGTTTTAGTTGGTTGGTCAGTTTTTATCTAGGTAACACCAGATGGTGAATTTTGATTTTGCATTTGTGTCTTGCTCATGATAGGATTCAGCTTCACTTCTTAACGTCTTAAAACAACACCTTAAATTACTCTTATTTTACCCATAATGATTTTTTTTGCTTTTTAGCAATCTACATATAATAATGAAGTAACACTTAAATCTCTTTTTCACGTTCTTCGAAAGAACAAGACTCCAGTTCCATCAGGAAGGCCTCCTCTCTCTCATAAGGAAATTGCGCCAACAGAGTTATCTAAAGCATCTTCTTTTCACAACAAAGACTCACAGGGAAGTGTTTTCAGTAGAGTTAATTCACCAGCACCTTCACTCAACAGCAGAAACCTGTCAGGACATACCCTGAGATCTTCCATGAATGACAACACTGTAAAGATTGCTCTGCCTAGAGCAGGCTACACCAAACAAAGCCAAGAATGCCTTGGAAGTGACAGAAGTGAAATAAAATCATTAGATGAATTATTTTCAAACACAGATGATGCAGAAGATCCAACCAGCAGCAGCTCAAATGGTAAGTTTTCTAAAATACTGTCTCCAGGAGACTTGGCATGAATTGTACTGATGATTTGATAAATTCACTAATAAACATGGGAAAATCCTCACTTTGAAAGGATTCACTGGTGAAATTTTACATAAATCAAGGCCTTATCAAAGTAATTATATCGATCTGTTTCTTTCTTTCTAGTGCAATAGGTTTGTATTTTTCTTTGCTTCTGACTTACTTTTGGTTCAGGCTAATGCTGCTGCCCTGGGTAATGTTAGGACATCAAAACTATTACAGTATTTAGAATAGTTTTCATATATCAATGGGACAGTGTACCAATGGCTTAGAGTGAGAACAGCTGTAAATGAGGGGCAGCAAAAATCTCTTGAACTTGGGTCAGTAGATGAAAGGAGGAAATTTTAGGAGTTTCTGCCAAGTTAAAAATTTAGAGTGATTGATTGCTATTACCTTTTAGTATTACACTTTGAACTATGAAGGTAGTGATTTTTTTCCACTTTTCTCATTTAAGGGGAAGTGTACTTTATGTACTTTTATGCAAATTCTCATGTGTCATTTGATTGCAGACTTCAGACTGAATATCCTGAGCCTTGATGATTTGGCACCAGATATCACCAGTCAGGCAGCAGAACTAAAGCAGAAAGTAAGTAGGAATTCCCTACTAGCACCTATTCATAGTCTGCCTTTGTTTGGTGGAGGGTGGAAATTCTAAAATAAATGCTTTTACAGGGGAAAGACATTGAAATTGCTCAAGAGTCAAACAAATATGTGATGATGGATGAGGACCAAGCTTCTCTTAAAATGACCAGTGCAGTACCTGGTGTGAGTGATGCTTCTGAAGGGGATGTTGAAAAAAGTGTCACTGGAGCCGAAATCTCTGAGCATTTAAGTGGAGTTTCTGCAGATTCCCCTGGACACAAACAGGGTTATCTTGATCATGATGAGAGAACTCTTAATTCAGAATATTGTGAAGACTTTGAAAAGTCTCTGTCTACAAAAGACAGGGAATCTGTATCCAGAACATCAGAGGGACACGCTGAGAGCTGCACATATTCTGGAGAACACCCATCCTCGGCCTCGTCCCCACTGGCACCCCAGGAGCGGCAGAAAGGGGGACACCGAGTGACTGTGAGAGACACTGGGGTTCAGACAGCAGGGCCCCCCTTCACCTACTGCTGGGCAAAGGGTGAGTGCAGAGCTACTGCCCTGTCAGGCAACTTCTACACTTTTATATATGTCAGCCCACTCAGCCTTGATATTCTTAGTTTCAGTACCAGCTTCCCCTCACTAGCACTAAAGAGTAAAGAAACTGTGGAGCTTGTATAACTATTTCAGCATTTTTTTTGGCTGACAGAATTCCCTGTTAGGCTCTACAGTGGTTTTAGGGCTGTTTTAGGGTTTTACAGGGTTTCTTGGGCAGCTGCTGTCCCAAGAGACTGCTGAAGATCAGCAAAGTTGTAGCACTAAACCTTTCCATGCTCTCCATCCAATAATTCTGTTACCTGATACACAGCAAACACATCTGCAATGCTCAGCCCACCTGCAGGAACCAGCTACATCGAGCCAGTGCCCATTGACAGCCACATCATCAGCATGGATGCAGTAGAAGGTACTGAAAAGCATCTTTGCCCTTCTGTTCTACTGTTTTCTGCACCCAAGCCCTGCTTGGCTTGTTAAGCCTTTGCTGTGCCTCACCACAGTCCGTTCTGTCCCTTTCCCACAGCCCTGACCACATACAGCCCCTCGGTCCTTGTTTTACAAGCCATGTTCAAACAGCACTTGATGTTGACCCAGCAGTTTGTTGAGAACGTTCACCACCTTCACTCATCCTTCGTGGACTCCTTAGAGCATGAGAAGTTCCACTACCACACCCTGGAAGAGGCTAAGGAGGTATTTATAACATACCAGAGAGATTGAGCATATATTCCTTCACAGAGGCTTCTGGTATTTGCAACAAAGTAAGTTTCTTTGCATATGAATTATTTATAAGTTTGTATAGTAAACAAAAAGACTCAAGTCTTGCTGGAAGCCATAATTTTGAAAGATTAAAGTTTCTGCTGTAGCATTTAGCTGTCTCCAAACAAGCAGAGATCTTCCAAATGCTGCAACAGAAGGGTCACTTTCTGTTGCTAGTACAGAAAAGTGCAGGTATCTTAAGATTTATTATTTATCAAATACTAGATAGTAATTACCTACATAATAAAGACATTTGTATTATAACCCTAACCCTAACTTTGCTTTGCAGTATATCAAGAATCACAAATCCCCACCTCTAACACTTGAACAAGCGCTTGAAGAAATTCGGAGAGCACAGGAGGAGTAACTGCTTTGACTCTTCTAACTTTTGTATTTACAGCTCTAAGGCTGGACAAAACTCTTCCAACTTGCACAGATAAAAAGTTATAAACTATGTACTGGGGTAATTTGTACAGACTGCTATGTTAGCATAAATTAATGAGTACAACCTGCTAATTACTCATGTACATTGTACAGGGATAGGCAGGAACCTGCAGTCAGAGTATGTCAGCAAAAAAGAAACCAAGAAAACACTTCTCTAAAGGGACTGTGGTAAGTTATCAGGGTGTGCATGTTTATCCCGTGGATTGTGAGATCTCTGATCATATCTGTGATTGTGGTAAAGTGAAAGTCTCTACTACAGCCCCTGAGAAATACAACCACAGCAAAACATTACCATATTCTGACTTTAGTGCCATTATCTAAACAGTGTTTCTATATAACCAGCCTTGTCACATGACAACAAACCCAAAGACACACAAAGTTAGGATAAATTCAATACAAAGAAGGCTTATAGTCAAGGTAGAGGAATCCATTTACTCTGAAATCTGAGCTGCCATTTTATTTTTATTTTTAAAAAAAGTGTTTATTGGAAGGCAAAACAATAAAATTCACAAGTTGGTAACATACAGATGTTGTATGCTGATTCACAGACAGGTACAGTTCCACAGCTACAGCAGATCTAGAACAAACTGATATTCCACCATATTAACTGGATGGTTTTAAGAGGGTTTTGCTATACAAATAAACGACCGGAAAAGGGAACCACCACGAAGACCTGGGGACTGGAAGTGCAGTGTAAGGGCCTAACAGCTCTAGCTGGTGGTCTCTGGAAACAGTTACAAAAGGTTTGTTTCATCTCTCATTTAGATTACAGGAAGTTTCCAAGAAGGTCTCATTGATAGAAACTTAGCAGAGAAAATGGATTCTCTTCGATTGAACTAATTGGCTTTTATTAAAGGGTATGTACAAAAATATAAAAAGCTCAAAGACTGTCTTCCATTACAAAGCATTGCCCATCCCTCAGAGAACTGACCCTTGTGTCCTGCCCCGTGGTGGCTGCAGCAGCTGCTGTGGGGCCTGGAGGTGGGTGGAAGGTTCTAAAAGCTCGCACAGTGCTCAAAGGTCACCTGCACTGGAACTAGATGCTTCATTCCCCATTTAGACATTAGGATACACTGCTCAGCATCAGTCTGACTTGATCCCAAGGCAGCACCCCTCCACTTCAAATAGAATTAACCTTTTGAGAGAAATAAACATACATTATGGAACTAGAGAACATACAACCACATCAGATAATGTCTGTATTCCACAGGAATGACTGAGGCACAATCCTGCACCAGGGACAGATTGACTGGGGTTTAGTTCTAGTATAAAATAGGGAACTAATTAAAAAATTTTTTCAAGATAAATGGAAATGTTTAAGCTTGCTAGACATGTCATGGTAACAGCTGGCCTTTTTTAAACACTAAATGACAAGTGTTGAAGTACATGTCATAGCTTTCCATTTTTCACCATAGTTTTAAAAGTAATTCATTTGTCACTTCCTCCAGACTTTAATCCGGATTTCTACAAGTTTAATGTTTTGTAGAAGATGCAAGACATCTTTCTTCAGAGAGTCTTATTCGGGTGGTGGAGGGTCTTGTGTTTCACGCTTCACTGAAACAATAGGGAAAAGAGTTCTTACACATTCCGCAGTCACCTAAGCTGTCCGAAATGTTTCATGGAATGAGGGCTCTGATAAAAAACTTTTCCTTTTGGGCTTCATTTGAACCCATTTGATTGCACAGATCTGCTGCAGCCAGAGGCAGAAGTGACTTTTCATTGAACATGCCAATTTTTTTCCTTTTAGCTGTTGGCCAGGGGAGTTGTTCCATGTATCACAGACTCTCTGCAAAAATCCATTATTTGGGTAATTGTCTTCATCTCTTACAAATACCTCCTTTTCTGAGCCCTTCCTGCACTACGGGGAGTCTATTACCAGTTCTGGCTTTGACAGAACGTGGCACTAAGGTAGGAAAGTCTGAGTAAGGCAAAGGTGACAGTAAGTGTAGTCTCAGTTCCAACTACACAGACCTCCCTGCTGTGGCACAGCTCCCCCTCCACTACCTTTGTGACTGCTCTGAGTTTTTCAGGGGTAATAGTCACAGATGCAGGTACTCAGTATTGAAGCCAGGAAGTGGCTTACATAAAGCAGGCTAATTAACGTTTCAGAAATTAGAACAAAACAGAATGCCTAAAATCAACATACTGGGTTGATCAGAGTACATGTCCACTTACCTGGTGTTTTACCGTATCCATTACATTAGAAAGAATTAAGAGTTATTGATATTTTGATTTGGGTTTACAGTGAACAGTAAACAGGACAAAATCACTATCAAGTCTGCACAGGTTTGTAAATTGCTGAGAAGCATCACTTACATTCATCCCTGGCCTTCATGCGGGCAATAAACGAGTAACTTTTATTTCTTCGGTAGTTTTCATAAGGGTCGTCCAAGGCAACTCCCACTCCTTTGTACTGATCCCATTTGTCTCGGATATCCCCTCCTTTAATTGGATCCTGAATTCCTTGTTCCTTGGCTCCCAGTCCACCAGATCCACTCCATCCTGCAGCAAGGACACAACATTGCAATCCTGACACTATTTCTTTATTACTAAATTGTGAAGACAGACAAACATGAAATACTGGAAACAACCAAAGATAGCATCAGTTTGATCCAGCAGGATTGGAAGGGACAGCCTGAAACAACACATGAACTCTCCCATGTATTTCACAAGCATTAATATGCAGAGATTCCAAGAGCTAACAGACAGCAGCACTATCCCTAAAAGCTTTTAGGAGGGCAAGAGGAAAGGCAGCAGATGCCCAGTCTGTCTGGTCAACCCTGCTGACCTGCATTACAGGGAGATGAAATACTTCGGATAGGTCAGTTCTGTCTGATGCCAAACTCACATTCCTGTCTTCCATATCCTTCCCAAAAAGGTAACCATCACTGCTCCCTGTTCTAAATGATTGTATCTCTGAACATCCTTATGCTGACCTTGGGATGAAAAGGGATAATTCCTTATGAACATGCCTTAATTATATCCAAGAGTTCAGTGCCTGAATTTGTTTCCTGGCTTGTGCAACATTCTAGAACATCATCTTACCCATTTTCACTAGCATTTGATGGCCTTTGTTTTCTTCTCCAAGTCTCGATTCTGGTACAGGAGGCCCAGAACTGGAGCCCAAACCAGCAGAAGAACTAAGGAAATAAGAACAAATTAAGAACCAGCGATACCATTCTGACACAATTCAAGGCCAGTCCTGTTAAGCTTTAACACCCAGCATAATCCCATTATTAAGCTCTTCTTTAATAAAGCCATTAGATCAGGGAGTTACTGAAGTGCCTTCTGGCACCTGCTTCTTACACCTGTGACACCCACCTGCTTCTCACCACAAGGGAAATCAAACACTGCGCTCTTCCCAGTGGAGCACTCAGAGGATTCCTCCTGCTCCCAAGGAAGGTATTCAAAGCCTTCATAGTTACACACCATTTTGTTGTAACAAAAAGCCACCAGAACAGAGTAATGCTCTCTCTACAAGCACATATAGCAGGTAAATTGTTTCTAAATCTGCTTTCCATCTTCTTTCCTGCTCTTTGTTGAAATGCTTATTATCCCCCACTAAGGAGGCAGTGCCCTTGGCTGGGGCTCTGTTCCCATGAGCCCAGGTAAGAGGAGAGAGGACCAAAGCCCAGCTTACGGGGGAGTGGGGCTGCGAGAGCGGGACCGGCGCCGCCTTCCCGGGGAGTATGACTTGGACCTCGACCGGGACCGGGAGCGTGAGCGGCTGTGAGAGGAGCGGGACCTGCTCCGGCTCCTGAAAGGGACAGGACAGAGATCAGATGCACAAGTTAGCAGAGCAACATCCGCAGTTCCTCATTCAACCCTGCGGTTGTTTTTTTCCCACCCCTCCGTTCCCAAGGTTCAGCCCCCTGCAATCTACCTGGACTGCGACCTTGAGTAGGAGCGGGAGCGAGAGCAGGAGCGGGAGCGCGACCTCGAGTAGGAGCCAGATGATTTTGAAGACCGTGAATTGGACCGGGAAGAGGAACGACCTCGGCTTTTAGATCGACTGCGAGACCGAGAAGGCCCACTGCACAGATAAAAGCAGACACTCCAGTGAAACTCCTGGGAGAAGTACCAGAAACACAAATCTACTTCTGATCAGATTCAAATTACACACAAGCACTGCAGTTCTGCAGACAACCCAGTGAAAAAATTAAATGTGACAAAAACTATTTCGTAGAATTGCAGAATAGTTTGGGTTGGAAGGGACCTTAAAGACCATGCAGTGCCACCCCCGTGCCATGGTCAGGGACACCTTCCACTAGCCCAGGTTGCTCCAAGCCCCATCCAACCTGGCCTTGAACACTTCCAGGGATGGGGCAACCACAGCTTCTCTGAGCCACCAGTGCCACTTCCATTTTCTTCAGATTAGACAGAAATTCCAGTACATTGAAGCTCAGTTATCCCATCAGCATGTTGCTGAAGACTTTCCCTCTGCATTTTGCCCAGATAATGGCACACAGCAGCAGGCAGCAGACAGGCTCTCTCACCTATTTCTCTTCTCCTGACCTTTCCTCCGCCTCGCTCTCATTTTAGCTCTGAAGAATTCATACAGTCCATTCTGCTCCCAGCCTTCACTGCAATAAACAAACCAGATATAGAGCTGTAAATTCCATTTACACAGCTGTAAATTCCACTTCAACAGAAACCTTCAGGATTTTCACTAGACTGTGTATGGAACAAAGGGCCTGGGCAAAACCATCTCACAAATCTCAGTGTAAGATCAAACAGCAAGTGCAGTGACAACATAACAAGAGCATCAGGAGAACCAAGACACAGGTGAAGGAGAGAGAGGCACTTTGTGGTTTGAGACACCTTCTCAGGGCATTTTCCTTACCACATTGTTAGCTACACCTACTCTTACCTGTTTCTAGGCCTGTCATGAGATGGTGGACTATAAAATGCCTCAACCGCAGCCAGGAGTCTCTCACTGGGGGGCATTGGGGGTGGAAGACGTATATCTTTAGGATCTAAAGGTTTATACTCATGATCTTCAAGCTGCCGGAAACAAAACAAATTATATTTGTGTTACATGTCATGGGGTGGCTACCTGAAGAGACAAATATTTAACTGTGTAGGGACCTCCAATTTCACTACTGGATAAAAAATAGTCTAGAAATAAGGATTCTGCAGATGGTCCAATGCTTTCTCGTGCTGTCACTATTGTGAGTTCTATGAGAAAAGCCGACACTGCACAGGCTGTAGCATTAAGTGGATCACCAGGTAGATAAAATGCAGATCTCATCCACCTTTGTGCTAACGTGGCTGGATAAAAGCCTGGCACAAGGCAGTGCATCTTGAGAGTAACACAGATTTAGAGATGGAAGAGGCCTATTTGTTCATCTCAAACACAGAATGCATAAATGTAAATATCTCCAAAGATGCCAATACAGATACAATTCCTGTTCTCTATAATTTTTGTATATATTACAATTAATGTTGTAAAACATCTTTATGAGAATTCTGATTACCAAAAACTAGTACACAGTGGCCACATCGTCCCTCTGACCATCTGAAAATCACCAGGGATTTCCATATCCTAAAAACAGGGGTCAGACTGTCAAGTGTAAATGAGCTCCACCAGCTTTCTCTGGCACAAAACACTTGAAAAACATCACCATTTCCATCACCTTCTCCCCTCACTCCTGCCCCTACACCCTACACAACTTTGGCTAATGGCTGTGGGATGGAAGGATTTGAAATTATACACATCCATGTTAAACTGTCCCAGAAGATTTGGATGTTTTAACCCCACCCTAAGTCCCACTGGAAGCACTTACTTTGACAAGTGGAGCCATCAGCCCAGCAGGAAGGTCGAAGTAGGGGACGTTTGGCACCAGACTGGGATCATCGTGGTTCATGTGAGGGGGCCCTTGGCGCCGCATGTGAGGGGGCTGCCCGTTAAATCCATGGGGAGGAGGCCCAAAATCAGGGTGCTGGGGCCCTCCCCAGGGAGGATGCTCACTGATCCCAGGATGAGGCAATCTGTGACCAGGATGATGATGAGGAGGTCCAATTTCTGCAGAGTGGGAGGGTTAAAATGTCTTATTTAGCTATCAAGAATGGAAGGCAAACAGAGATGTACTTCAATTAGTGCATTTATCCTAAAAACCAATCTTGGTGGATCCAGCAAAGCACCAGAACTGAAGTATTAATGCCCTTGAGATTAGCTCAGTTGGTTAGAGCATGGTGCTAAAAACATCAAGGTAGTGGGTTTGATCCCTGTATTGGCCTTCCACTAAAGAGCTGAACTGGATGATCCTTGTGGGTCCCTTCCAACTCAGAATAGTCTGTGATTCTGTGACTAGAAGCTGGCACAGGTCCACCATTATGAACAACTTGCAGTGCATCTCCCTCCCTGGTCACAGCAACCACACTCAAGACAACAGGATCCTTCCACCCAAAGCCACTGCTTCCTTTGGGACACACTGTGGTCAAAAGTACCACAAGAAAGACACACTCCAGAAAAAAATGTTTCAGATGCAGCAAGGCAGCTACTGGTGGGATCTGTGTCTGAGGCTAAGTACACAATCATGGCTTAGCTTGGACCTGTAATTAGTTCTGTCTCTGTGCCAAATCAACATATATAAAGAAATAAATATGGCAGGAATTGACTCACATGAGTAGGTGACAAGAAAATACTTTGTTTAAAGAGGCATTTGGAGAAGAGGTAGAGATAATATCCCATTAAAATAGGGAAGTGAGTGACCAACCACTGATGGACGAATGCCATGAACGCCAGGAGACCCTGCTGAGCTCATTGCACTACACAGAGAAAAATGCAAGACTGAAAATCAACATCTTCCACAGCAGGACCAACAGTTTTCCAGGAAAAGCCATCACTGCCCAACCTTGAGCCAATACAACTTGACTCATCATCACCAGAACTCAAGCAGAGTCTGTGCTGTCATTGCTTCACTGCTTTCCTAATTTTAACCATCTGGTTTAGTTGATCCCTTCCTTCAACAGCTTTACATGAAACAACAGATGGTTTAGATCACCACTACAATCCAAAACTGAGCATCTTGTTCTGAGCTTAACCCTAAACTCCTGCAGGACAAGGGGAAGCTCTTCCTGTTCTCCCAACTGACTACCACAAGTCTTAAAAAACCCCAACCAAACAACAAACCCCAAGGAAAAAAAAAAAACAACAATCTCTACTGGTAAAGTTAAACACAGTCCTAAATATATAAATTCAAATTCATTTTCAGTGTTTTTTGGACTTAAAGAACTGAGAATCTTTTAAGCTTAAAATAGCAATGCCTACATAGAAACATAATGGCTCTTCTAAATGACTTGTCTTACACAGTGATCTTTCACCTTTACACTGATAAAGATTGTTCCAGAGTAACTGTAACTCCTGCGTGTGAAATGGAAAAGACGTGGTGGCAGAACTGTAGCAAACTTCCCGAGGGAAGCAGTGCCTGGCTACATTCCCAGACATTCCCCAGTTCCAGTGAGGGAACAAACCCAACCAGAAGGGAGAACTGGAGGTAGGGATCATTTCAACACGCACTACCAAGCCACACAACATTAAAGGCAAGTAATTAAAAGAGCTTTTCAGTCAAACTAAAGAGAAGAAAGAGGGCATGGATGAAGGTATGCACAGTAACAAATCCTTCCAGCCTGTCTTCCTCCACCTACAGAGGGCACAGCTCTCCTCAGCCCTCATACCTACAGCCTGATGTGCAGGACATTAAAATCACAAGCAAATGCTGCTTCTCACCTTTGATCTTACTATTTTTAAAGTGAAATAGTCACAAAAGAGGTGCCTATAGAGATGCTGGCTTTAGTTTGGATTACAATTTCTGTATCCATTAGGGAAGACTCAAAAAGCAAGGAAGCATCCAACTCTGTACATGTTTCCTACTGAGTTCTCAACAGTAGCTTCCCAAATCCCCAAAACTCAACATTTCTCAGAAAAACCACAATAGTCCACCAAGGATAAGCTGTCACCCCAAGCACTAAATACTTTTGTAATGGCATGTAGAAAACCTGGCCTGGTACACACTTTACCTTGAGGAAAATCCCCCTGGGGGTAATCAAAACGATGAGGATAAGGAGGCCTTTCAAAGGGATGGCGAGGTGGGAAATCATCCTGCATGAAGCGAGGTGGAAAGCGGTTGAAATTATGCGGATGCGGGGGCTGGTTGAATTGGGGATGTTGCTGATGTGGAGGGAATGGGCCTCTGAAGTGAGGTGGCCGCTGCATTCGAAATGGAGGTTCCCTTTGACCCCCACCCCATGGAGGTTGTTCATGCTGGTTGTTCCATGGTGCTTCGAACTGGTTGTTCCACGAAGGATCAGGCTGGTTGTTCCATGGTGTCTCTCGCTGGTTGTTCCAGCCTTGATCTCTCTGTTCATTCCACATCCCTTCGTGGTTGTTATTCCAGGGAGGACAATGAGGTGGTCCCTGGTGGTGAAGAACAGAAGCCTGGTCATTAAGCTATGAAAATAAAGAACACAATAAAAATAATCAAACAAACACAGCCCATAAGCAACACACAAAGTGAGAGGACATTCTAAATACAGGGTCAAAACAACTGCAGCTTCAGAGAAAAGATGGGAAAAGACCAAATTCTTATTGAACCAAACAGCTCTTGTTCATAGGAAGAGTGTGATGGTTGACAAACTGAAATATAACTAATACTTTGCCTTTAACTGGGCTCAGAATGACAAGGCCTGGCATTTCAGTCTGGATGTCTAACTTTCACAGCTTTTCACTGCACTTCCACAAGCAGGACAGCCATTCCAAACCCACACATCTGGTTTCAGAACTGTTTCTTACCTGTTGTTGACCCCATGGTGCAACAGGGTGAGGTTGGTCAAACCAAGGTGGTTTATTTGGAGGAATCTGATCATGAGATCCAGGCCCACGAGGTCCACCCGAGGCAGGATCCTGCACTCCAGACCCAGTTGTGTCATATTCTGTAGAACCAGCCAGAGACAGCTGAGATTTGCCATCATCTGAAACAATGTAGAGACTATTATAAGCATCAGTAGTTAAAAAGGAGCAAAAAGTTAAGTCTCCCCAACATTCTCACCCAATGGTTTCTGATTTCAGGTCTCAGAACTGGTCAGTACCTGCTTGTGAAACCGGAGCAGATGGTGGAGCTGAGGCTGGAGCTGCTGTGGGGGCTTGAGGTGGGGGTGTTGATTTCACCTCATTCTCTAGGGGGGGGATTTGGATCTGCTGTTGCTGCTGCTGCTGCGTTAAACTGTTCACAAACTCTTCATGCTGAGTTTTCAGGTTCTGGATCTGCTGTTGGAAGGCCACTTGCACAGGCTGTACAACTGTTGCATATTCAGTGATCAAATTTGCCTGATAAAAGAAGTAAAGAACAAGTGAACACTGTACCTGTAATATTTGCTCTATCTGCCCATTTAGAATTCCCTATATTGCTCTCCACCTTGTCTCCCAAAAAGTGTGTGAGGATGCAGATTAATGCTGGCAGAACCACCCAGGCTCACTAGGAACTTCTGTGGAGACTTCCACAAGATTCTCTGCAGGCTGGAACCTACCACCTTTACTAGTGCCTTTCCAATACAGCTCAAATAAACAGCATTCATTTTTAAAACACTGTCAAGTATGAACAGGACTGTATCAGCCTGTGTCCTGCACGCAGGACTGTATCAGCAGCTGCATTATTCAATGTTTGAAATAACAAGGTTGCATTTTACATTAATCTTTGTAATCCCTTGTAAACAACTTCCAGGGGGTCAGGAAATTAACGTTTCCTTTTGAAAGGTGTAATATTTTCTAAATTAGTTTTCAAAAAAATATATATATAAATAATAAAACTGTTACTTTTGTGGCTAACCTGATACTGGCCAAGTCCAAGAGCCGGGCTCTGTAACTGCTGAATAATGGACTCATCAAAGTACCCATTTTTTTCCCACAGTTGAAGAAGCTGCATAAATTCAAGAGTGAAAAGTTTTTAGAAAGGATGAACAATCAAAGAAAAACTGAGGCACAGCATTTTTATGTCTCCACCTTTTCATAAGACTTTGGATTTCAGCACTTATTTTTGAACCACTAAAGATTTTCAGATCCATTCATCATCATTGTAACTTTTAAATAAAGCTTAGGTACTTTTAAGTACTAGTTTAAACAATCAAACCAGAAAAAGTGGTCTTCTTCCATCCTCCTATTTGTGAATTTGCATAGCACCAACCTAACAAAGCAAAACTCACAGTTAAACCAAAACCAGATACTCACTCTGGCAATCTTTTGTTGCTTATCCTCCTCCACTGCTAGAAAACTGGTACAATAAATCGGCACAACCACCTTCTGCAAAGCAGCCAGCAGATCTCGTGCTTGCTTCCTCTGGCTTCAAGAAAGGAAGGGGAAGAGTTACCTTTTTCACTATTGCACTAAATGCATTGGAATATTCAAATCATCTCAACTTCTATAGTAAAAAAAAGTAGCAGGTTCATAAAATACAGAGTTCTCTCCTTTACACTTTTGCTGTAAAGTCTTGTCTGGAGTAAAACCACAGAAAGCAGATGAAAGCTAAATCAGATCACTAAAGCACTGGATTTTGTGCCAACTGTGGACACCTTAATACAACTGATAAAAATAATAAATTAAAATTAAAAAGTGATTAGTCAAACTAATATGGTACCTAGGAGAGAGACTTCACCCAATTAATCAAACCAGCAAACTAAAACCCCAATTAACTCTTACCAGTGATGCAAAACATCATTGATTAAGTAGATAAGGTGCAGCCGCAGCTCAAAGTGAGCTCCTTCGGCCGTGATCCGGTTCCGCAGGTGCCCAGCCATCAGCTCACAGTGTGCAGGAGACTTGGCATTACTGAACATCCAGTTCTTGCCAGCCTTAGAAGACCAAATTTTAAATGTTTTAAGTCAGTCTGATGTGTTCACATCACATGGGCTTCCTACAACTCTGAAATAACTGCAAGAAGGGCAGTTTTCAGGTAACAGCTTTCATCTTACCTGCCACACAGCACAGCAATAAAGCTGCTGTTAACTGTACAATCTCAAAACTGAATGAACTCACAGCACCCCCAAATCCCCATGCAGATTCAGAACACTTACTGAGATTGCATCTTTAGTACAAGTGTCAATTATTGGCTGCAACAAGTTGTCAAATTCGTTCATATCTAACTGGGTTTCCTCCAAAACCTTTTGCATTTGTTGCTCGATTGCAAGGGCTACTGCTGATGTGACTTGTTCCTGAAAAAAAACCCAAAACTCTATTATATCCAATATTATTTTAAAGAATGACGGTGCTGTGTTCTCTTGAACATAAGTAACTATCTTGAAGACCAAGACATTTCACAAGCAATGTGACCATATAAAAATGTTTCTATTATTTGGTTTGGAAAACAAAAGACTCTTCACGTTCTTCAGGAAAAGCCCGTCCACCTCTAAAACCTATCATGGAAAAAACAAATTGCAGAAAGCTCCTGAATGTAAGGAACATAACCAAGGCATAAGGAACTCTCCAGTTTGGCACCCGGTAGTTTTAACAGCAAAATATCTCCTGCAAAAACCAACTCGTTGATGGCACGCTGTTCTCTTCTATGCCTTGGAATACTACACACTGGAATGTCTTGCAAATCCCAGCAACCTGCAGCATTAAACGAAGATTAAAGCAGTCACAATTTATTCCACTCTAAAATCAACAGAGTGAATAAGAGTAAATAAAAAGGTTTTAACCACAGACCAATCCTGCCAGCACAACCTGCACATCAGATACATCCATTCTAGGGAGATGATGGCATTTGCCACAGCACAAAAATAAGGAAAACAGTATTCCCTCTCCCCACCTCCACCACCACTTGGCAGGAAAACACCCTCTACTCCCCTCCTCACTCCTACACCACTGGCAGCCTGGGATACACCAGGTGAGTGCTTCTCTCAAACCCACCTGTCTCATAGCAAGGAGGTGCTGCTCCTGCTGCTGCAGGTTCCACTGACTCTGCTGGATGAGTTCCTCCACAGAAGGGGTGCCCTGAGGGGCTGGGATGGGCGCAGCCGGCGGGAGCGAGGGCTGGGACAGGGGCTGGATCTGGGCAGAAGCCTCGATGTCTTGGCTTTGCTTGCACAACACTATCAGACAGAGTAAACTTGGAAAGTAAACCTCCCGGAGAAACCTTCTACCGCCAGCCCACGGCTGACAATGGGGCTGGCTCCAAACAGACCCTCCCTCAGAGGGTCTCCAGAACCGCTTGGCCAAGGCTCTCAGGCACATGGTGGGATTCTTGGGGTGTCCTGCACAGGGCAAGGAGTTTGACTCGATGATCCTGGTGGGTCCCTTCCAATATCTCAGGACATTCTATGATTAACGCAAAACTGCGGGTGGATGGTGCCAAGGGGAAGAGGCAGCAACTCCCCGTGCACTTCCAGGGACGGGGACAGCTCCAGCCCAAGGGGAGCCCCGACGCTGCCGGGCTGGGCCGCCCAGGCCGGGCGGGCCGAGCTCCGTGTCCCCGCGCCCCTGCCCGCCCCCGAACCCGCACCGGGGCAGCGGGCAGCCCGCAGCAGCTCCCTGGAGCGCAGGCAGAGGCCGCACACCCGGCCCGGCCCGGCCCGGCCCGGCGGGGAAGGCGAGGCCGGCAGGGACCAACCTGTCCCCGCCGCCGGGCCCGAGCCCGGCCCGCCCCGCCTGCCCGGCCCCGCCGCAGGCCCCACTCACGCTGCTGCTGCTCCAGGGCCAGCTTGTACTTGTAGTAGCCGTAGAAGTCTCCGCCGAAGAGGAAGGAGAATTTGGGGTTCTCCTTCTGCTTCTCCATCGTCATCTTCTCGAACTCGGGCCCGTTCCGCGCCACGAACTGCGCCAGCTTGTCGATGACATTCCGCAGCTCCTGGTCTGTGGGGAAGCGGCGCCGTGAGCCCCCGTGTCCCCCCGCTGTGCCCGGTCCCCCCGGCCCCTCCGGTGCCCCCCGGTGCCCCCGTGCCCGTCCCTCACCCTCGGGCGGCAGCGGCATCTCCATGGCCGCGGCTCCGGGGCCCGCGCCGCGCCGCGCCGCACCGACCGCAGCGCGACACCTGCGCGGCCGCGCTTTACGGCACCGTCGCTATGGAGACGGCGCGCGGCGCGGGTCACGTGGGGTGCCCCCCCCCCCCCCCCCGGGAGGCGGGGGCGGCGGG
>JAWMRD010000074.1:149659798-149670701 GCA_035584875.1 Syndactyla subalaris | reverse complement strand
ACTAACTAAAGTGGGCCCAACTGGGACACCAAAAATGGCCCCAACTGGGATGGCCCCAAAGTGTCCCCAACTGGGATGGACCCAAAGTGTCCCCAACTGGGATAGACCCCAAGTAGCCTCAACTGGGACCAATCCAAAGTGTCCCCAACTGGGACTGACCCAAATTGGCCCCAACTGGGACACCCCCAAAGTGGCCCCAACTGGGACTGACCCAAAGTGGCCCCAACTGGGATGGACCCAAAGTGGCCCCAACTGGGACTGACCCAAAGTGTCCCCAACTGGGGGGGACCCAAAGTGGCCCCAACCACGATGGCCCCAAATTGTCCCCAGCTGGGACCCCCCCAAAGTGGTCCCAATTGGGACCGACCCGAAGTGTCCCCAACTGGGACACCAAAAATGGCCCCAACTGGGTTGGCCCCAAAATGTCCCCAACTGGGACACCAAAAATGGCCCCAACTGGGACCAACCCAAAGTGTCCCCAACTGGAACTAACTAAAGTGGGCCCAACTGGGACACCAAAAATGGCCCCAACTGGGATGGCCCCAAAGTGTCCCCAACTGGGATAGACCCAAAGTGTCCCCAACTGGGATAGACCCCAAGTAGCCTCAACTGGGACCAATCCAAAGTGTCACCAACTGGGACCAACCCAAATTGTCCCCAACTGGGACCAACCCCAAGTGGCCTCAACTGGGACATCCCCAAAGTGTCCCCAACTGGGATGGACCCAAAGTGTCCCCAACTGGGACCAACTCAAAGTGGAGATGGAGCTGATGGAATCACGGAACGGTTGGGGTTGGAAGGGACCTCTTGGCGCGTCCTCCTGGGATGGGAGAACTTCCAGGACCTCTTTTAGGGCCAACCGATGGGACAGCAAAGGTGTCAAAGCTCGTCCCCTCTTGGATCCCACCTTGGATCTCCATGGAACAGGAGGAGTGGGAAAACCCCTGCTGTGGGTTGACCTTGACCTTTGATGAACATCTCCCCCACCTTTCTAGGAGGAAACTCGACCCTGGTGGCGAAAGGAACCGAACCGGAACATCGCTTGGGTTTGGAGAGGACCTCGAAGACCATCCATTCCCAACCTTCTCCCAACCTTCTCCTGGACCAAACCCCACCACCCCCCCAACCCTCCCGGTGGTGCCGCTCACCTTTGGTGTCGTTCACCGGGTCCATGTGCCGGTAAATGTACCCTTCCAGGTAGGAATGGAACTTGGGCGTGGGCGGGAAGAAGGCCAAGCAGATGGCCATGAGCTCCCACCCCCTGGCCAAACTCTCGTAGCGGAAGTTCTCCGTGGTCTGCCGGCAGAGCTGGATGTAGAGCTCGTCCCTCAAGCCCTGCACGCTCCACCCTTTGGTGGCGATCTCCAACGCCACGTTGAGCTGGTCCGTCTTGGCGCGCCGGTCGCCCATGTACATCTGGATGAGCTTGAAGATCTCGCACGCCTCCTTCTTGACGTTGCGGTCGTTGGTCATGATCATGGGCTTCTTGATGGACTCGCTGCTCCACGCCAGCATGTTGGCGATGGAGACCTTGCGGCGGAAGAGGCCCTGGGTGTGCTTGTTGAAGTGCTTGGAGGCCCAGTTCTCAATGTCCGTCTCCGAGGAGGGTTTGCGCAGGTTGAAGGTGGGGAAGACGCAGCTGGCGCTGGGCAGGATGTTGCGGGTGGGGCGGCCGCTCTCGAATTGGGCGCAGGCGCCGAGGTCTTCGGACTGCGGGGGGGGGGAGGGGAAAGGGGAGGGGTCAATGGGGGGAGGGGGTGATGGGGGAGGGGGCAATGGGGTGATCAAGCAGCGGAGTGATCAATGGGTCAATCGAGCAATCGGTTGGTCAACCAATCAACTCATCAACCAGTCAACTGATCAACCGACCAACTGACAAACCAATAACCAACCAGTCAACTGATCAACCAATCAACTGATCAACCAACTGACCCATCAACCAATCAACCAACCTACTGATCAACTGATGAACCAATAACCAACCAATCAACCGATCAACTAACCAAATGATCAACCAATCAACCAACCAATCAACTGACAAACCAATAACCAACCAATTAACTGATCAATCAACCAACCAACTGATCAATCAACCAACCAATAAACTGATCAACTGATGAAGCAATAACCAACCAATCAACCAATCAACTGATCAACCAACCAATCAACCAATCAACCAATCAACTGACAAACCAATAACCAACCAATCAACCTACCAATCAACCAATCAACTGAGCAACCAACCAATCAACTGAGCAACTGACAAACCAATAACCAACCAATCAACTGAGCAACCAACCAATCAACTGAGCAACTGACAAACCAATAGCCAACCAATCAACTGAGCAACCAACCAATCAACTGAGCAACCAACCAATCAACTGAGCAACTGACAAACCAATAACCAACCAATCAACTGATCAATCAATCAACTGATCAACCAACTGATCAACTGATAAACCAATAACGAATCAATCAACCAATCAATTAACCAATCAACTGACCAACCAACCAATCAACTGATCAACCAACCGACCCATCAACCAATTAACCAACTGATCAACCAACCAACCAATCAACTGACAAACCAATAATCAACCAATCAACCGATCAACCAACCAACCAACCCACAAATCAACTGATCAACGAACCGACAAACCAAAAACCAACCAATCAACCGATCAACCAACCATCCAATCAACCAACCAATCAACTGACCAACCAACCAATCAACTGATCAACCAACCGACCCATCAACCAATCAACCAACTGATGAACCAACCAACCAATCAACTGATCAACCAATAACCAATCAATCAACTGATCAAATGATCAACCAACCAACTGATCAACCAACTGATCAACCAACCAACCGATCAACTGATAAGTCAATAACCAACCAATCAACTGCTCCAATGACCAACCAACCAACTGATCAACCAACCAATTGATCAACCAACCAACCAATCAACCAACCAATCACCTGACAAGTCAATAACCAACCAATCAACCGATCAATCAACCAACCCCCCTCCCCCCCCAAAGCCGCAGCATCCAGAGGTCGCCTCACACGCCACGTCCTCTCCGAGCACCTTCTCCTCCATCCATCCATCCATCCATCCATCCATCCATCCATCCATCCATCCCACCGTGGCCAAGTGGAGCCACCCTGTGCCAGCAGCCGGGGGGGGACACGCCAGGACATCCCCCCCCAGAACCAACCCCCCAATCACCTTCGAGGGGGGTTGTCCCACGGCCACAGGAGAAGGCTGGAGGTTCCTCCAAGCCTTGAGGAACGAGGATGTTCCTTCTTTACGTCCCACGTGCCGAGGGACACGACGTGGCCGGGATTTAACCAGGACCTCTGCCGAGCGTCCACACTGGTGTCCTCCTGCTGCTGGGACCAGGAGAGCTCATGGCCACCAGGAGGTTGGAGGGACACCCAAACCGGCGTGGAGGAAGCCAAGAAGGACAACTGGGATGGGCAATCCCGTGGCTCGGGGTGGATCCACCATCCATCATCTCCTTCCTCCGCGAGTGGAACGTCCACCCGGGTTTGGTGGCCTCGGGGACACGACAGGAGAGCAGCCCAGGGAAGGTGACACCACCCAGAGGTGACACTGTTGTCCCCATCATGCGTGGAGGAACCACAGGGAGGCTCTGGCGGTGCCGTGTTGGGGTTGGGCTTTTTTCGTGAGGAGCAGGAGAAAAGCAGAAGGTGGGAAGGACCCAGGAGGGGACAGGAAGCCACCAAAGAGCCACCAGAGCTGCTGGTGGCCAAGGACTGAACTTCTCCTTCTCCAAACAGGTCACGTTTCTTGTCTCCCCACCCAACAAGTCATCCCAAACCACCACCAAGGTCTTCTCCTTCCATGGACGTCACTCGAGGACGTGGCCGTGGGGCCACCAGAGCTCCACCCACCCCATCCCTGCTGACCCTACAGAGGCCACCCAAAGGTCCTTCTGTGGTCAGTTGGGGTTGGAGATGCTGGAGATGCTCCAAGGTGGCTCTTCCATGAGCTGGACCATGAGCTGGACCAGAGCCACCTTCTGCACCCAGGCAGGAGGAAAGGACCACGTTGGGTGGGGACATCAACCCTCTCCAGCCAAGGGTGGAGGTGACCCCATGAAGGATCTCCTGCTGCTGGTGCCATCAGAAACCCAGCTCTGGCCCTAATTAGCCCTAATTAGCCCTGGCCTTAATGAACTTGGGGGAAGATTTGGGCCACGAGGAGATGAAGAACCAGGCTGGGACCTCCTGGCAGGGGACAAGGGAATGACCACGTGGTGGCACCTGGGGGGGCCTGGACACACCTCAGTGGGGGGACACACCATGGGTGGGTTTGTAGACATGATCAGGAACGGGACCACCTTGCTGAGGACCAGCTTTGAGGGACCACCTTGATAAGGACCAGCTATGAGGGACCACCTTGATATGGCCCAACCTCCTTGTGGAACCAGCTTGATAAGGACCAACTTTGAGGGCCCACCTTGACAAGGACCAGCTTTGAGGGCCCACCTTGATAAAGATGAACTTCCTTGTGGGCCCACCTTGCCAAGGTCCAACCTTCTTGTGGGTCCACCTTGTCAAGACCCAACTTCCTCGTGGACCACCTTGATAAGGATCAACTTTAAGGGCCCACCTTGCCAAGACCCAACTTCCTTGTAGGACCACCTTGCCAAGGCCCAACCTCCTTGTGGGACCACCTTGCCAAGCCCCAACTTCCTTGTAGGACCACCTTGCCAAGGCCCAACCTCCTTGTGGGACCACCTTGCCAAGACCCAACTTCCTTGTGGGACCACCTTGCCAAGCCCCAACTTCCTTGTAGGACCACCTTGCCAAGGCCCAACTTTGAGGGACCACCTTGCCAAGCCCCACCTCCTTGTGGGACCATCTTGCCAAGGCCCAACTTTGTGGGACCACCTTGCCAAGGATCAACTTTGAGGGACCACCTTGCCAAGGCCCAATCTCCTTGTGGGTCCACCTTGCCAAGGCCCAACTTCCTCGTGGGCCCACCTTGCCAAGGTCCAATCTCCTTGTGGGACCACCTTGATAAGGACCAACTTTCAGGGACCACCTTGCTGAGAACCAGCTTTGAGGGACCACCTTGATAAAGATGAACTTCTTTGAGGGCCCACCTTGCCAAGGCCCAACTCTGAGGGCCCACCTTGCCAAGCCCCACCTCCTTGTGGGACCATCTTGCCAAGACCCAACCTCCTCGTGGGACCATCTTGCCAAGACCCAACTTCCTCATGGATCACCTTGCCAAGACCCAACTTCCTTGTGGGCCCACCTTGCCAAGACCCAACTTTGTAGGACCATCTTACAAAGGATCAGCTTTGTGGACCCACCTTGCCAAGGTCCACCTTTCTTGTGGGACCACCTTGCCAAGACCCAACTTCCTTGTGGGACCATCTTGACAAGGACCAACCTCCTTGTGGGCCCACCTTGCCAAGACCCAACTTCTTTGTGGACCACCTTGATAAAGATGAACATCTTTGAGAGATCACCTTGCCAAGGACGAATTTTGTAGGACCATCTTACAAAGGATCAGCTTTGTGGGTCCACCTTGCCAAGGCCCACCTTTGTGGGCCCACCTTGCCAAGGCCCACCTTTGAGGGCCCCCCTCACCAAGGACCCACCTTTGAGGGCCCTGCTCACCAAGGACCAACCTCCTTGTGGGCCCACCTTGCCAAGGACCAACCTTCTTGTGGGACCACCTTGCCAAGACCCAACTTTGTAGGACCACCTTGCTGAGAACCAGCTTTGAGGGACCACCTTGATAAGGACCAACTTTGAGGGCCCACCTTGCCAAGGACCAGTCTCCTGAGATCACCTTGCCAAGGCCCAACTTTGAGGGCCCACCTTGCCAAGACCCAACTTCCTCATGGACCATCTTGATAAGGATCAACTTTGAGAGCCCACCTCGATATGGCCCAACCTCCTTGTGGGACCACCTTGATAAGGATCAACTTTGAGGGTCCACCTTGACAAGGACCAACTTTGAGGGCCCACCTTGATAAGGCCCAACCTCCTTGTGGGACCACCTTGATAAGAATGAACTTCTTGAAGGGACCAGGTTAATAAAGACAAACTGAAGGACGACCTTGTCAAGGACCAGCTTTGAGGGCCCACCTTGCCAAGACCCAACTTCCTTGTGGGCCCACCTTGCCAAGACCCAACTTCCTTGTGGACCACCTTGATAAAGATGAACATCTTTGAGGGCCCCCCTCACCAAGTCCCAACCTCCTTGTGGGCCCACCTTGCCAATGCCCAATCTCCTTTTGGGACCACCTTGCCAAGGCCCAACCTCCTTGTGGGACCACCTTGCCAAGGCCCAACTTTGAGGGCCCACCTTGCCAAGGCCCACCCTTGAGGGCCCCCCTCCCCGAGCCCCAGGTCCTGCTGGCGCCGTTACCTGGGATGGGTGCAGATACGGCTCCGGAGACGCCAGGTTGGTCTGCACCGACACGCTCTTCTCCAGCAGGATCTGAGGGAAGCCCAACTTCTCGAAGGTGTTCCTCTTCCAGTGCTTGTTCTCCTGCTGCGCCAACGCCTCGTCCTCGCTGAACGCCCTCACCACGGGGCCCGGCATGGGCAGCGGCAACGCGCCGTCGCTCTCGTAACCGGAGCCGTCCTTTTGGGAATCCCAACTGCTCCGTTGCTTCATGTGATAATGGGCTTGTTGGGCTTCCCAAGCCAACCTTGCTTGTGCCAAGAAGGGCTCCGCCAACGCCCGTTCCGCCTCCCCGGCCTTGCCCTCGCCGCGCATCGCCGACGCCACCCGGTTGGTCGTCGCGCCGCGTTCCTCCATCGCCACCCGCTCCGACGACGCCTCCCTCTCCCCTCCACCATCCTCGTGGGCCACCGACGCCTTCCTGCTTTTCCTCTTCCTCGTGGCGGGCGAGTAACCCGTGGAGGAGAGCGTGTCCTGCTGGCTCGACCACGACATGGCATCGTCGTTGGGCGCGCCCAACTCGCCGCCCTCCATGGCGCTGTAGTCGCCCGACTTGACGCGCGGCGGGCACGGGCTGTGCTGCAGCGAGTACGACCCGCCGGCGGCATTGGGCGAGTACTTGTGCCTCAAGGCTGTCTTCCCTTTGGGGCTGGAGCCCGTCTGCTCCACGTAGACCAACTGCCTCACGTACTCCTTGCCCGCCGCGCTGTACTCCAGGCTCATGAAGCGCTCGGGGCATTTTTGCTTGGTGAGCACCAACTGTTGGTAGGGCGAGTTGGCGGCGCTCGGTTTGGGCGACGTCGGCGCCGCCGCTTTCCGAAGAGGCGACTTCTGCGGGGACGCTTTGAAGGCCCCGCCGACCTCGTACTGCATGTCCACGGGGGGTTCGTCGTAGATGGGCGCCTGGTACTCCACGGGAGGCTCCTCGTAGAGGGGGGGTTCGTAGGCGTAGCGCGGCGACGCCGGTTGGGAGTCGCCGGCGGCCTTGCGGGAGCAGAAGGCGTCGCCACGGCCCAACAAAGGGGAGCAGCCGCCCAAGGGCTCGGCGCGCTTGAGGAACGGCGAGGCTTTCCTCTCCGGGAAGAAGACGTCGGCGTCCGAGGAGGAGGACGAGGAGAAGGTTTGGAGGTTGGGGGAGTGGTGGCCCCCCGAGGGGCGGCGGGAACGGGGTGCAGGTTGGGTGGGGTCAATGGAGGGGGAGAAGCCGTTGCCTTGGTGGAGGAGGAAACTGGGCTCGCGGTCGGTGACCTTGATGAGCATGCGCTCCTTGGTGCCGGCGTTCCAGCGCAGGGAGGAGGTCCTGGCAAAGGGGGGAGATGGTAAAGGGAGGGCGGTCAGAATTCCATGGATTTCTGCTCCTGGACCCACCTGACCATGGGAGAAGCCAAAGGATGGACCTTGCAAAGCAACCCAACCCAAAGGTGAAGATAGTGATGGGGACATGAGGGCGTTGTCACCACCCCAATCCTGGTGGTGACATCCCACATCCCACCCCACAGATCCCAGGAATTCCCAAAGGATTTCCAGAATGGAAAGTCAAGGATCTCTTGGTGGGACAGACACCACAGGGGGTCAGAATTCCCGGGATTTGGGGTTGTGGATGGGTCAGGTCATAGAAAAACCCAAAGGATGGGCCTTGCCAAGCAACCCAAGGGTGAAGTGCGTGATGGGGACACGAGGGTGTTGTCACCACCCCAACCCTGGTGGCTCCACCCCAAAGATATCAGGAATTCCCAAAAGGTGTCCAGGATGGCAAGTCAAGGACCTCTTGGTGGGAGAGACACCACAGGGGGTCAGAATTCCATGGGATTTAGGGTCATGGATCCACGAGACCATGGGAGAAACCAAAGGATGGACCTTGCCAAGCAACCCAAGGGTGGAGAGTGATGGGGACATGAGGGCGTTGTCACCACCCCAACCCTGGTGGTGACATCCCACATCCCATCCCACAGATCCCAGGAATTCCCAAAGGATGTCCAAGACAGAAAATCAAGGACCTCTTGGTAGGAGAGATACCAGAGGGATTCGGGATAAAATTCCTATGGAATTCTGAGGGATTCGGGATAAAATTCCTATGGAATTCTGATTCCCATTCCAGGATTTCCCCATTCCAGGATACCCATTCCAGCATTCCCCTATTCCAGGAATTCCCCCATTCCAGGAATTCCCCCATTCCAGGATTCCCATTCTAGGATTCCCATTCCAGGATTCCCATTCCAGGATTCCCCCATTCCAGCATTCCCATTCCAGGATTCCCCCATTCCAGGATTCCCATTCCAGGATTCCCATTCCAGCATTCCCATTCCAGCATTCCCCCATCCCATAATTCCCTAATTCCATGATTCCCATTCCAGGATTCCCCCATTCCAGGATTGCCCCTTTCCAGGATTCCCATTCCAGGATTTCCTAATTCCCATTCCAAGACTCCCATTCCAGGATTCCCACATTCCAGGATTCCCATTCCATCATTTCCCATTCCAGGATTCCCATTCCAGGATTCCCATTCCAGGGTTCCCATTCCATAATTCCCTAATTCCAGGATTCCCATTCCAGCATTCCCACTTTTCCAGCAGGTGGCACTGCCGGGGTTGATCCCAAATCCCATGGGGTGGGAATTCCCTTCCCAGCTAATTAAGGCGAGCTGTTAATGAGCTCCCCGGCCTGGGGGGAGGGGCAGGAGGGAGAAGGGCAGGGAGGGGGAGGGGCAGAGAAGGAGGGGGGGATTTTCTGCCTGGAAAAGTTGGGATTGGGAAGAAAACGGGGCGAGAGTGGCGGGAAATGGGAGAGTGCTGGGCCTGGGCCTGGCCCTGTCACCTCTCCTTGTCCCTGTCCCATGTTCCTGTCACCTCCCCATGTCCCTGTCCCTGCTCCTTGTCACTGTCCCACTCCCTGCTCCCTGTCCCTGCTCATTGTCCCTCCCCCATGTCCCTGTCCCAACTCCCTGTCCCTTTCCCTGTCACTTCTCCATGTCCCTTTCCCACTCCTTGTCCCTGCTCCCTGTCCCTGTCCCCACTCCCTGTCCCTGATCCCACTCCCTGTCCCTGTCCCCACTCCCTGTCCCTGCTCTCTGTCCCTGTCCCATGTCCCTGTCACTTCTCCATGTTCCTTTTCCCACTCCCTGTTCCCACTCCCTGTCCCTGTCCCTATTCCCTGTCCGTTGTCCCTGTCCCTTCTCCCTGTCCCATGTCCCATGTCCCTGTCCCTGTCCCCACTCCCTGTCCCGTGTCCCTGTCCCTGTCCCTTCTCCATGTCCTGTGTCCTTGTCCCTTCTCCCTGTCCCTGTCCCCACTCCTTATCCCTGTCCCCACTCCATGTCCCTGTCCCTGCTCCATGTCCCTGTCCCTGCTCCATGTTCCTGTCCCCACTCCATGTCTCTGTCACTCCTCCATGTCCCTTTCCCACTCCCTGTCCCTGCTCCCTGTCCCTGTCACCACTCTGTGTCCCTTTTCCTGCTGCCTGTCCCCGTCCACACTCCCTGTCCCTGTCCCGTGTCCCTGTCCCGTGTCCCTGTCCCGTGTCCCCCATCCCCGTCCCTGTCCCATGTCCCTGTCCCCAATCCCTGTCCCTGTCCCTGTTCTGTGTCCCTGTCCCCACTCCATGTCCCTGTCCCTGTCCCCTCTCTCTGTCCCCACTCCCTCCTCCCTGTCCCCCCTTCCTGTCCCTGTCCCCACTCCTTGTCCCTGTCCCTGCTCCAGACAAGCCTCAACTCCCCCCTCCCTCCAAAATTCCCAAAACCCCCCCAGGAATTCCAGGGAATCCTCCGATCCCAGAGCACCCAGGCGGGCAGGGATTCCCTAATTCCCAAAAATCTCACCAGCCCCGAGGTGGGAAGGGGGATAGTGGAGTTGGAAAAGTGGGAATGAGGCTTGGAAAAGTGGGAATGAGCCTTGGAAAACCAAGAATCCCCAATCCCTGATTCCCAGATGGAATTCCCTCCCACCTGTAGTGCATGGAAAAGCAGGAACGAGCCTTGGAAAAGTGGGAATTCCCAATCCCTGATTCCCAGAAGGAATTCTGGGCTACCTGTAGTGTATGGAAAAGTAGGAATGAGCCTTGGAAAAGTGGGAATAAGGGTTGGAAAATCGGGAATGAGCCCTGGAAAATTGGGAATTCCCATCCCTCATTCCCAAATGGAATTCCTGCCCACCTGTAGTCCATGGAAAAGTGGGAATTTCCAATCCCTGTTCCTAGAGGGAATTCCCTCCCACCTGTAGCCCATGGAAAATTGGGAATGAGCCCAGGAAAACCGGGAATTCCCAATCCCTGATTCCCAGAAGGAATTCTGGGATACCTGTAACCCATGGAAAAGCGGGAATGAGCCCTGGAAAAGCGGGAATTCCCAATCCCTGATTCCCAGATGGAATCCCTCCCACCTGTACTGCATGGAAAGGTGGGAATGAGCCCTGGAAAAGCGGGAATTCCCAATCCCTGATTCCCAGAAGGAA
>JAWMRD010000074.1:149629989-149646578 GCA_035584875.1 Syndactyla subalaris | reverse complement strand
GAGATTTGGGGGTGCAGGGTCCCAGCCCTGGGGGTGCAGGGGGATATTCAGGGGTGTGGGGGAGATTTGGGGCCCAGCCCTAGGGGTGCAGGAAGTGATTTGGGGGCTCAGGGGGTGATTTGGGGGTGCAGCTGCCCCTGCCCTTCCTCCCCCTTCCTGCCAGGTGGCACCACGTGGCAGCTCCAGCCCCAGCCCAGGTGCCACCACCCCCAAGTCCCCACTCCAGCTGTTCCAGCCACGTCACACCCAAACACGCCCCTTCCCCTCCCCTTCCCGCCCAGAAACACCGAAAAACTCCCCAAAATAAAAACGCCACCAACCTGGGACGGGGCAGAGCCCCGTGGGCAGCCCAGGGTGACCCCGAGGTGACACTGGCATGTCCCCTCGCAGGGACCTGGCCATGGCAGAGGGGACCAAGCGCATCCTGGTGACAGGTGGCACCGGGTTGGTGGGCAGAGCCATCGAGAAGGTGGTGGCCGATGGGGAGGGGCGGCCGGACGAGCAGTGGATCTTCGTGTCATCCCGCGACGCCGACCTGACGTGAGTTGGGGTTCTCCTGGGAGACCCCCCAAATGTTGTGAGCATGCCAAGCCCCAAGATTTCCCCTCCCAGGATTGGGTTTTTCCTTGGAAATGCCTCAGTCTGACACTGAACCCCAAGATTTCCCATCCCAGGACTGGGGTTTTCCTTGGAAACTCCCCAGTCTGCCACTGAACCCCAAAACTTCCCCTCCCAGGATTGGGGTTTTCCTTGGAAACCCTCCAATCTTCTCTGGTGACCCCACAGAACCCCAAAATTTCCCAGCCCAGGACTGGGTTTTTCCTTGGAATCTCCCCAGTCTGCTCTGTTGACCCCACAGAACCCCAAAATTTCCCATCCCAGGATTGGGGTTTTCCTTGGAATCTCCCCAGTCTGACACTGAACCCCAAGATTTCCCCTCCCAGGACTGGGGTTTTCCTTGAAAACCCTCAAATCTGCCACTGAACCCCAAAACTTCACCTCCCATGATTGGGTTTTTCTTTGGAAACCCCCCAACCTGCCACAGAACCCCAAAATTTCCCATCTGAGGATGGGTTTTTTTCTTGGGAACCCCCCAATCTGCTCTGGTGAACCCACAGAACCCCAAAATTTCCCATCCCAGGATTTTTGACTTGGAATCTTCACAATCTGCTCTGGTGACCCCACAGAACCCCAAAATTTCCCATGCCAGGATTGGGATTTTCCTTGGAAACACCCCAAATGTTGTGACCACACCACACCCCAAAATTTCCCAGCCCAGGACTGAGGTTTTCCTTGGAAACTCCCCAGTCTGCCACTGAACCCCAAAACTTCACCTCCCAGGATTGGGTTTTTCCTTGGAAACCCTCCAATCTGCTCTGGTGACCCCATAGAATCCCAAAATTTCCCATCCCAGGACTGGGATTTTCCTTGGAAATGCCCCAATGTGACACTGAACCCCAAAACTTCACCTCCCAGGATTGGGTTTTTCCTTGGAAATGCCTCAATCTGCCACTGAACCCCAAAATTTCCCATCCCAGGATTGGGGTTTTCCTTGGAAACCCTCCAATCTGCTCTGGTGACCCCATAGAATCCCAAAATTTCCCATCCCAGGATAGGGGTTTTCCTTGGAAACTCCCCAGTCTGACACTGAACCCCAAAGCTTCACCTCCCAGGATTGGGGTTTTCCTTGGAAATGCCTCAATCTGCCACTGAACCCCAAAATTTCCCCTCCCAGGATTAGGTTTTTCCTTGAAAACCCTCCAATCTGCCACTGAACCACAAAATTTCACATCCCAGAATTGGGTTTTTCCTTGGAAATGTCCCAATCTGCCATTGAACCCCAAAATTTCCCCTTCCAGGACTGGATTTTTCCTTGGAAACCCCCAACCTGCTCTCTTGACCCCTCTGAACCCCAAAATTTCCCCTCCCAGGACTGGATTTTTCCTTGGAAACCCCTCAACCCACTCTGGTGACCCCTCTGAACCCCAAAATTTCTCCTCCCAGGACTGGATTTTTCCTTGGAAACCCCTCAACCCGCTCTGTTGACCCCTCTGAACCCCAAAATTTCCCCTTCCCAGGAGCAGCTCCGAGACCAAAGCCCTCTTTGAGAGGCACAAGCCCACCCACGTCATCCACTTGGCCGCCATGGTCGGGGGTCTCTTCAAAAACCTCCGCTCCAACCTGGACTTTTGGGTGAGCACCCCGAGAAGTGTCTGCTCTGGGACCACAGGGATGGGCAGGGTGAAAGGATTTGGGATTTTGGGATTTCTCCACCCCCACAAACCTCTCCTTTCCCAGAGGACGAACATCCACATCAACGACAACGTCCTGCACGTGGCCCACGAGATGGGGGTGGAGAAGGTGGTCTCTTGTCTCTCCACCTGCATCTTCCCAGACAAGACGACGTATCCCATCAACGAGACCATGGTGAGCATTCCCATCCCCACGTGTCCTCCAGGGAAATGTCCCTTCCCTGCTGAATTCTCCTCTCCCACATTCCCAGATCCACAACGGGCCCCCTCACAGCTCCAACTTCGGCTACTCCTACGCCAAGAGGATGATTGACATCCAAAATAGGTGAGGGGGTTGGACACAGGAGACCCTTCCCAGGTTTTGGGGACCCCTTGGTTATCAAAGCCATGGGATTTCCGGGGTTTAAACCATGCAAGGGTGGAAGTTGAGGAGATCCAAGGGATTCAGAGGGTGAAGGTGCTGCTGGTTGGGGTCTTCTGGAGGACATTTGGGTGCTTGACACTCCCCCCCCTGCTCCCATCCAGGGGTTACTCCGAGCAGCACGGCCGGCGCTTCACCGCCGTCATTCCCACCAACGTCTTCGGCCCGCACGACAACTTCAACATCGAGGACGGCCACGTCCTGCCAGGGCTCATCCACAAGGTCTACCTGGCCAAACGTGAGGGTGGCAGGGCTTCTCTGGGGTTTGGGTTTGGGGAAGGTCCTTCCCACCTGCTCCAGGAGGTGGTCATGGACACGGCTCCTTCTTCCTACAGAGACCGGCTCCGCTCTGACAGTCTGGGGAACGGGCAAGCCCAGGAGACAGTTCATCTACTCCTTGGTGTGTGGACCTGGGAAGCAGGGAATGGGGCTGGGGAGACTCCTGGTGGGACCCCGGAGGGGTCTGAGCCCACCTGGCTGGTCCTGGGCCATCCTTGGGTTCCTTTGGGTTGGGAGGGCAAGCCCAGGAGACAGTTCATCTACTCCCTGGTGGGTGGACTTGGGAAGGAGGGAATGGGGCTGGAGAATCCCATGGTGGGAGCCCAGAGGGGTCTGAGCCTGCTTGACTTGTCCTGGGGCACCCTCAGGGTTGGGGCACCCTCAGGGTTGGAAGTGCAAGCCCAGGAGACAGTTCATCTACTCCTTGGTGTGTGGACTTGGGAAGCAGGGAATGGGACTGGAGAAACCCATGGTGGGACCCCAGAGGGGTCTGAGCCTGCTTGATTTGTCCTGGGGCACCCTCAGGGTTGGGGCACCCTCAGGGTTGGAAGGGCAAGCCCAGGAGACAGTTCATCTACTCCTTGGTGTGTGGCCTTGGGAAGCAGGGAATGGGGCTGGGGAGACTCCTGGTGGGACCCCAGAGGGGTCTGAGCCCACCTGGCTGGTCCTGGGCTATCCTTGGGTTCCTTTGGGTTGGGAGGGCAAGCCCAGGAGACAGTTCATCTCCCCCTTGGTGTGTGGCCTTGGGAAGCAGGGAATGGGGCTGGAGAATCCCATGGTGGGACCCCAGAGGGGTCTGAGCCCACCTGCCTGGTCCTGGGGCACCCTCAGTGTTGGGTTCCTTTGGGTTGGGAGGGCAAGCCCAGGAGACAGTTCATCTACTCCTTCGTGTGTGGACTTGGGAAGGAGGGAATGGGACTGGAGAAACCCATGGTGGGACCCCAGAGGGGTCTGAGCCTGCTTGACTTGTCCTGGGGCACCCTCAGGGTTGGGTTCCCTTGGGTTGGAAGGGCAAGCCCAGGAGACAGTTCATCTACTCCTTGGTGTGTGGCCTTGAGAAGGAGGGAATGGGTTTGGGGAGACTCCTGGTGGCACCCCAGAGGGGCCTGAGCCCACCTCGCTGGTCCTGGGCCATCCTTGGGTTCCTTTGGGTTGGGAGGGCAAGCCCAGGAGACAGTTCATCTACTCCTTGGTGGGTGGACTTGGGAAGCAGGGAATGGGACTGGGGAGACTCCTGGTGGGACCCCAGAGGGGTCTGAGCCTGCTTGACTTGTCCTGGGGCACCCTCAGGGTTGGGTTCCCTTGGGTTGGAAGGGCAAGCCCAGGAGACAGTTCATCTACTCCCTGGTGTGTGAACTTGGGAAGGAGGGAATGGGACTGGAGAAACCCATGGTGGGACCCCAGAGGGTTCTGAGCCCGCCTGGCTGGTCCTGGGCCACCCTCAGGGTTGGGTTCCCTTGGGATGGGAGGACTGGAGGACACCAATGACCCCCCCCAAGAGTTGTCTGCTCTTCCACAGGACCTGGCCCGGCTTTTCCTTTGGGTCCTGCGGGAATACGACGAGGTGGAGCCCATCATTTTGTCAGGTGAGCCCCCCCATTCCCAGAGCCCCCCTCTCCACCCCATCCCCATGAGGGGACAGCCACAATCCCAGCCCTGTCCTTGTCCACAGTGGGAGAAGAAGAGGAAGTCTCCATCCAGGAGGCAGCAGAGGCCATCGCAGAGGCCATGGATTTCAGGGGAGACCTCGTGGTATCCTTCACCTGGGAAGGCTCCAGGGGAGCTCCCATGGGCCAGACCATCCCACCAGGACATGGTGGGGCAGAGCAAGACCTGGTTTCCCTCCTTAACCCTTTCCCATCCCAGTTTGACACCAGCAAGGCCGATGGGCAGTTCAAGAAGACGGCCAGTAACGCCAAACTGCGGCGGTACCTGCCTGGCTTCCAGTTCACACCCTTCAGGAAAGGTGAGACCTGCAGGTCCTACCTGCCAGCCTCGGTGGCATCAGGGTGGTCCCTCCTTCCTAGATGAGGTTCTCCAGGGAGGTGGTGGCTTCTCCATCCCTGGGGAGTGTCCAAGGTCAGGTTGGGCAGGGCTTGGAGCAACCTGGTCTAGCGGAAGGGGCTCCTGGCATGGGGGTTGGATGAGATGACCTAAAAAAGGAACTTCCCACCCAACCCATTCCATGATTCTGGGACCAAATTCCATTCCCAAATCCCCAAATCCATCCCATGGTTCTGTGACAAAACTCCCTTCCCAAATCCCCAAACCAATCCCATGTTTTTATGGCCAAAACCCATTCCCAAATCCCAAAAACCATTCCACGATTCTGTGACCAAAACCCATTCCCAAATCCCCAAAAACCCATTCCCAACCCCATCCCATGTTTTTATGGCCAAAACCCATTCCTAAATCCTCATCCTGTGATTTTATGATCAGAATCCGTTCCCAAATCCCTAAACCCATCCATGATTTTATGACCAAAACCCAATCTTGAATCCCCAAACCTATCCCATGATTCTGTGACCAAAATCCATCCCAAATCTCCAAATCCATTCCCAAATCCATCCCATGATTCTGTGACCAAAATCCATCCTAAATCCCCAAACCCATCCCATGATTTTATGACCAAACTCCATTTCCAAACTCATCCCATAATTTTAAGACCCAACCTCATTCCCCAAATCCCCAACCCCATCCCCATGATTTTATGACCAAAACCCATTCCCAAATTCCCAAAAACCCATTCCCAACCCCATCCCATGATTTTATGACCCAACCCCATTCCCCAAATCCCTGTCCCATGTTTTTATGGCCCAACCCCATTCCCAAATCCGCACCCCCATTCCCCAAATCCTCTCCCCCCCAGCTGTGAAGGAAACCTGTGCCTGGTTCGACGCCAACTACGCCAACGCCAGGAAGTGACGGCACCTCCCGGCACCAGGACCATCCTCTTCCACTCAGGGTTGTCCTTTGCTGGGGCAGAGGACGGGGCTGGGGGGGGGTGACAGTGACAATTCCAAAGGGGAAAAGGGGAGCCCAGGGAGCAGCTCCCAAATTCCTGCCCCACGCTGGACGCCCAGGGCAGGGAGGGAGGAAATTTGGGACATCCCAAAGGGACCCCAAATTCGGTGGTGGGAACCAGCTGGAGCCACCACCGTCGTGGTGTCCAAGGGGATGGTGGCTCTGGGCTGGTAATGAGCTACACTAATTAATTAGTAATTAGGTGTAACAAAGGGAAGGGGATCAGAATTCCATGGGACAAGGAATGGCAGACAGGGATTTGCTGCCGCTCTTGGCACATGGGGGTGATCCCACAGCACCAGGAGAATGGGAAAGACTCCGGCTGGAATCGTGGCATTTATTAAAAGATATGCAAATATATTAAAAGATATGCAAATGTATTAAAAGGATATTCAAAAATAACCTAAAAAGGGTGGGATTGGGAGGATCTCAGCCATACCCACATCCAAGGGCATCTGTAGGATTTGTGTGCTCTCCACCAGGATCCAGAAGAGCCAAAAAAAGGGGGTTAAAACCCCTCAGGGAGGGGGTAGAAGGTCCAAACCAGGGGGTGAATCCATGGCCAAGGTGCTGCCCGTGGCGTGGATGTGGCAGAAGTCCTGCCTGGGAATGACCTTCTTCCGGCATCGCTGCCCGGCCCTGGTGAGCCCCCGGCACAGGGAGCGTGGGGACAGCCAGGACCTGCAGAGGAGACACCCATCAGCACCCCAGGGAGCCACCAGCCACCCCCAGGTGACACCAGGCCGTGGGGAAGGGACATCCTGGGTGGTGGGTGCTCACGTGTTGGCCCTTGGGGGGGGTTTGGGCTCTTGGTGCTTCCCAACATCCATGGGCAGCTCTGGTGTCGCCTGGTTGGAGAAGAAGGGGTTTAGATAAGGAGTCCTCCACTCCTGCTCACTCTGCTGTCCTGCAGATGTCCCTTGTCCCCTGGGGTGCCTCAACCATCCCTTAGGACACCTCATTTCACCCCAAATTTCTCACATCCCCAGCCCTGCCCGTCTCCCAGTGGGATGTCCCACACCCAGAGGTGCCACCACGATGAGGACACCCCAGCCATGGAGGACCTGACCCCCTGGGGTCCCCAAGAGCAGGTTTTTGGGGAGACAACCCCGACTTGGGGCCATCCCACCCATCACATACCCCACGGGAGCTCGGCATTGTCCTTTGGCCACCACGGACAGGTGACACCAGTCCTGCAGGGCCAGGAATGTCCCCGTCCACCTCTGGGGGCTGCTCCAGGTACGAGGGCTCTGCAAGGACATGGCATGGGTGGAGACACCCTCCCAGTGCTCCTGTCCACTTGGGGACACCCTGGAGTGATGCCACATGGCCTGGCAGAGCTTGGGGACACTGGGATGGCACATGTGTCCCATGGGGACACGCCAGGTCTTTGGATCAGTGTCCTACAGCCCCCACAGCTCCCACATCATGGTCACCTCTCACACAGCTCATCTCCATCCTGGCCAGCTCCTCCTGCAGCAGCTCCACGTCACAGTCCCTGCGTGGGAAGAGGGAAAAATCAGCTCCTGCAGCCTTGGTGGCTTCGGTGCCACCACCACGATGGCCAACGAGCTGCTCTCCAGCCTCTCCACACCCTTCTCCCAGCAGAAATAGGGCAGGGAGCTGGGATGGAGTGCCCCAAAGCCATAGGAAAGCCACCAAGATGTGTCCTGTCCTTCCTGGGGACCATTGTCAGATGGCTCCAGGATGGGACACCCAGGATGGTGGGACACCCAGGATGGTGGGACACCCAGGATGGTGGGACACCCAGGATGGTGGGACATCTGAGCAGAAATAGGGCAAGGAGCTGGGATGGGGTGCCCCAAAAGCCACCAAGATGTGTCCTGTCCTTCCTGGGACCCTCTGCCAGATGGCTCCAGGGTGGGACACCCAGGATGGGACACCCAGGATGGGACACCTGAGCAGAAATAGGGCAGAGAGCTGGGATGGGGTGACCAAAGCCATAGGAAAGCCACCAAGATGTGTCCTGTCCTTCCTGGGACCCTCTGCCAGATGGCCCAGGATGGGACACCTGAGCAGAAATAAGGCAGGGAGCTGGGATGGGGTGACCAAAGCCATAGGAAAGGCACCAAGATGTGTCCTGTCCTTCCTGGGGACCACTGTCAGATGGCTCTAGGATGGGACACCCAGAATGGGACACCCAGAATGGGACACCTGAGCAGAAATAGGGCAGGGAGCTGGGATGGGGTGACCAAAGCTATAGGAAAGCCACCAAGATGTGTCCTGTCTTTCCTGGGACCCTCTGCCAGCTGGCTCCAGGGTGGGACACCCAGGATGGGACACCTGAGCAGAAATAGGTCAGGGAAATGGGATGGGGTGCCCCAAAGCCACCAAGATGTGTCCTGTCCTTCCTGGGACCCTCTGCCAGATGGCTCCAGGGTGGGACACCCAGGAGGGCACCCAGCATCTCCCAAGGGTGTCACACCCCCCTCCCCCAACCATCTCCTACCTCTCCGGGGTGGAGGTGAGCCGGTGACGGCGCTTTTCCCGGGAAACCACTGGCCAGATCCCTCTGGATGCCACCAGCCACTGTCCTGCAGGAAAACAAGAGGGTGGGAGATGGCAGGGCACCCCCAGGGTGGTGTGTCCCCATCCAGGTGTCCCCACACCTGTCCCCACCTGCCACAGCAAGGAGCAGGAGAGCTGAGAGCTCCGGGATGCCGAGGGCACTGGAAGCCAGGAGGAGGAGGAGGAGGAGGAGGATCACATGGAGTGGCACCAGCACCACGAGAAGGACCAGCAGCACAAAGTGGGAGCCGTGTGGGATGAAGGTGGAGGTGGCACTTGGGCTCTGACCTGTGGGATGGACAGGAAAAGCTTGGAATTGGCACCCATCAGCTCCCACCAGCCCTCCAGGCCCCGTTCCCACTCACCATCTGGGTTGGGAATGGCGTTGAGGTGCTCCAGGTGGATCTCCAGCCGGCTCCGTGCAGCCTCCAAGGCCTCCAGCATCAGGTCCAGGCTCTGGTTGAGCCTCTGCAGCTTCTCCATCACCTCCTGAAGGACCAGGTGGCTCCCTGCATGTGGAAAAGGTGGATATGGTGGTGGGAAGAGCCTGGGAAGCTGCTCCCTGGAAGTGGAAAGAGCTGGGAATGGGGGTTTGCTGGGGTCCCACCTCGTCGGGGAGAGACATCCTGAGTTCCTTCCTGATCCTGATGGAGGTGGGATAGGACAACCTGGTGTCCTTTCTGGAGCTCCATGGCCCCACGGCTCCCATTCCCTGTGGAGGAGGGACAAGAGGTTGGAACAATGCCAAGGTGGGACATCCTTGGATCAACCCCAAGGTGGGACAGGGGGATGTCTTACCATCCCTGGATCAATCCCAAGGTGGGACATCCTTGGATCTATCCCAAGGTGGGACACGGGGATGTCTCAGCATCCTTGGATCAATCCCAAGGTGGGACATCCCTGGACCAATCCCAAGGTGGGATAGGGGCATGTCTCACAATCCCTGGATCAATCCCAAGGTGGGACATCCCTGGACCAATCCCAAGGTGGGACAGGGGCATGTCTCACAATCCCTGGATCAATCCCAAGGTGGGACATCCTTGGATCCATCCCAAGGTGGGACAGGGGGATGTCTCACCATCCCTGGATCAATCCCAAGGATATCTCAGCATTCCAGAGCCAGCTCCTACCCATCCAGTGGGCGATGTCCTCCAGGAGCTGGACCACGGGGGCCTCATCCAGCGCCAACCTCATCCAGGTCTCCCACAGCTCCTCCTGTGGGGGATATTGGGGGCGGTGTCAGGGGGTGGTCCCACAGCTCCCCCCAAACCATCACCCCACACCACAGACACCCCAAAAACAAGCCCTCAGCACCCCTGGGTGCTCCCAGCATGGGGTGGGGGGACACAGGGGTGGGTTTGGGGTGTAAAATAAGGGGGAAAACTGGTGGGAACCCACACCAGAATCTGGTTTTGACCCCCTAAAAAACCTCCCCACACCAAGCAAAGCTCCCTGGGGTGGAGGGGTCCCATTTCCCACCTGGGGGGTGGTCCCACAGTGACAGTGGGATGGGGGTGTCACCCGTGGGTGTCTTGAGGGGGACGTGTGGGTGGGACTCCAGTTCCCAGGGGGGTCCCCACCTTCTCTGGGGGGGCAGCAAGGCCCAGCCCCCCCAAAAATGCAGCAGCAGAGCAGAGGAGCAGCAGAACTTGGGAGCTCCGGGGCAGCATCATGAGAAAGGGGGGTCCTGTGGGGAGAAGAGGGTGGGGAGCACCCCCATGCCCATGGATGACTTTGGGGGACCCCAGGCATGGGGGTCCTGGGGGAAGAAGAGGGTGGGGAGCAACCCCATGCCCATGGATGACTTTGGGGGACCCCAGGCATGGGTGTCCTGTGGGGAGAAGAGGGTGGGGAGGAATCCCAACACCCACGGACAAACTGTGGGACCCCCCACCCCAAATCTGGGGGACCCACCTCGCTGTGCGACCCCCCCATAGTCCCAGGAGTGCTGAGGGGGGTCCTGTGGGGAGAAGGACAAGAGGAGCAATCCCCAACACCCATTAACAAATTGGGCGGGATTTCCCCACCCTAAATTTGAGGGACCCCCTCCATAGTTCCAGGGGGGCTGGTCCTATGGGGAGAAGGGGGTGGGAAGCCCCCCAGAGTGGGGAGCAGCCCCCAAATCCATGGACAAACTGTGGGACCCTCCACCCCAAATTTGGGGCCCCCACTCCAGTAGAAAGACACCCCACATCCATGGATAAACTGTGGGACCCCCCACCCCAAATTTGGGGCACCCACCCCACTGTGGGACCGCCCACCAAAGTCCCAGGGGTGTCAGTGGGTGGGGGGTCCTGTGGGGACAAAGAGGGTGAGGAGCAGCTCCCACATCCATGGACAAATTTTAGGACCCTCCCACCCCAAATTTGGGTGACCCACCTCGCTGTGGGACCCCCCCATAGTCCCAGGGGTGCTGAGGGGGGTTCTGTGGGGAGAAGAGGGGGGGAACACCCTCCATATCCACAGACAAACTGTGGGACCCCCAAGCCGAATTTGGGGCACCCACTCCAGTAGGAAGACCCCCACAGTCCCAGGATTGCTGAGGGGATTCTGTGGGGAGAAGAGGGTGGGGAGCACCCCCAATGCCTACGGACAAACTGTGGGACTCCCCACCCCAATTTTGGGGGACACACCCCACTGTGAGACCCCCCACAATAGTCCCAGGGGTGCTGAGGGTGGTCCTGTGGGGAGAAGAGAGTGGGGGGAACACCCCATGCCCACGGACAAACTGTGGGACCCCCCCCTCCAAATTTTGGGTGACCCACCCCACACGGGACCCCCTTCATAGTCCCAGATATGCTGAGGGAAGTCCTGTGGGAGAAGAGGGTGGGAACACCCTCCATATCCACAGACAAGCTGTGGGACCCCCCACCTAAATTTAGGGCACCCACCCCACTGTGGGACCCCCCCTATAGTCCCATGGTTGCTGAGGGGGGTCCTGTAGGGAGAAGAGGATGGGGGGAACCCACCACGCCCATAAACAAACTGTGGGGACCCCTCACCCCAAATTTGGTGGAAGCAACCCAGTAGGGAAGACCCCCATAATCCATGCGGTGCTGAGGGGGTCCTGTGGGGAGAAAAGGGTGTGGAACAGCCCCAACACCCACGGACAAACTATGGGACCCCCCCACCCCAAATTTGGGGCACCCACCCCACTGTGGGACCCCCCCTATAGTCCCAGGGGTGCTGAGAGGGCTCCTGTAAGAAGAGGGTGGGGAGCATCCCCCATACTCATAGACAAACTATGGGACCCTCCACCCTAATTTGGGTCACCCACCCCACTAGGGGAGCCCCCATAGTCCCAGGAGTGCTGAGGGGGGTCCTTGGGGAGAAGAGGGTGGGAAGCAACCCCCATATCCATGGACAAATTTGGGGACCCTCCCACCCCAAATTGGGTGACCCACCCCACTGTGGGACCCTCACTATAATCCCAGGGGTGCTGAGGGGGGTCCTGTGGGGAGAAGAGGGTGGGGAACACCCCCCATATCCACAGACAAACTGTGGGACCCTCCACCCCAATTTGGGGCACCTACCCCACTGTGGGACCCCCCCACAGTCCCATAGTTGCTGAGGGGGGCCCAGGGAGAAAAGAGGGGGGGGCAACCTGCCACACCCACGGACAAACTGTGGGACCCCCCACCCAAATTTTGGGTGACCCACCCCACAAAGGACCCCCTCCATAGTCCCAGAGGTGCTGAGGGAGGTCCTGTGGGGAGAAGAGGGTGGGGAACACCCCCCATATCCACAGACAAACTGTGGGATCCCCCACTAAAATTTGGGGGAAGCACCCCAGTAGGGGAGACCCCCCAAAATCCCAGAGGTGCTGAGGGGGGTCCTGCGGGAGAAGAGGGTGGGGAACACCCCCCATATCCACAGACAAGCTGTGGGACCCCCCACCCCAAATTTGGGGGAAGCACGCCAGTAGGGGAGACCCCCCACAATCCCAGGGGTACTGAGGGGGGATCTATGGGGAGAAGGACAGGGGGAGCAAACCCACTATCCATGGACAAACTGAGGAGGGGACTTCCCCACCCTAAATTTGGGGGACCTCCACCATAATCCCAGGGGGACTGAGGGGAGTCCTGTGGGGAGAAGGGGGTCGGAAACTCCCCGGAGTGGGGAGAAGCCCCCACATATCCACGGGCAAACTGCGGGACCCCCCACCCCAAATCTGGGGGACCCACCCCACTGTGGGACCCCCTCATAATCCCATATTTGCTGAGGGGGGTTCTGTGGGGAGAAGAGGGTGTGGAACACCCCCAACACCCACAGACAAACTGTGGGACCCCCCGCCCCAAATTTGGGGCATCCACCCCACAGGGAATCCCTCCATAGTCCCAGGGGTGCTGAGGGGGGTCATGTGGGAGAAGAGGGTGGGAACAGACAAACTGTGGGACCTCCCACCCCAAATTTGAGGGAAGCACCCCAGTAGGGGAGACCATCATAATCCCAGGGGTGCTGAGGGGGGTTCTGTGGGGAGAAGAGAGTGGGGAGCAACCCCAATGCCCAAGGACAAACTGTGGGACCCCCCACCCCAAATGTGGGGCACCCATCCCACAGGGGACCCCACATAGTCCCAGAGGTGCTAAGGGAGGTCCTGTGGGAGAAGAAAGTGGGAACACCCTCCATATCCACAGACAAGCTATGGGACCCCCTAGCCCAATTTTGGGGGACACACCCCACTGTGAGACCCCCCCCAATAGTCCCAGGGGTGCTGAGCGGGGTCCTGTGGAGAGAAGAGGATGTGGAACAGCCCCAACACCCACGGACAAACTGTGGGGACCCCCCACTCCAAATTTGGGGCACCCACCCCATTGTGGGACCCCCCCCATAATCCCAGGGGTGCTGAGGGGAGTCCTGTGGGGAGAAGAGAGTGGGGAGCAACCCCAATGCCCAAGGACAAACTGTGGGAACCCCCACCCCAAATTTGGGTCACCCACCCCACAGAGGGACCCCCTCCATAGTCCCAGAGCTTCTGAGGGAAGTCCTGTGGGGAGAAGAGGGTGGGAACACCCCCAATGCCCACAGACAAACTGTGGGACCCCCCACTCCAAATTTGGGGGAAGCACCCCAGTAGGGGAGATCCCCCATAATCCCAGGATTGCTGAGGGGGGTCCTGTGGGGACAAGAGGGTGGGGAGCACCCCCAATGCCTACGGACAAACTGTGGGACTCCCCACCCCAATTTTGGGGGACACACCCCACTGTGAGACCCCCCACAATAGTCCCAGGGGTGCTGAGGGGGGTCCTGTGGGGAGAAGAGGGTGGGGAGGACGCCCCATATGCACAGCCAAACTGTGGGACCCCCCACCCAAATTTGGGTCACCCACCCCACTGTTGGACCCCCTCTATAGTCCCATGGTTGCTGAGGGGGGTTCTGTGGGGAGAAGAGGGTGGGGAGCAACCCCAATGCCCACAGAAAAACTGTGGGGACCCCCCCCCCCAAATTTGGAGCACCCACTCCAGTAGGGGAGACCCCCCATAGTCCCAGGAGTGCTGAAGGGGGCCCTTGGGGAGAAAAACTGTGAGACCCCCACCCCAAGTTTGAGGCACCCACCCCACTGTGGGACCCTCCCCCCATAATCCCAGGGGTGCTGAGGGGGTTCCTGTGGGGAGAAGAGGGTTGAGAACACCCCCCACATCCACAGACAAACTGTGGGACCCCCCCCAAATTTGGGGCACCCAACCCATTGCGGGACCCCCCCCCATAATCCCGGAGTGCTGAGGGGTGTCCTGCGAGGAGCAGCGAGCGAGAACCACCCCCCACACCCACCGACACCTTTAGGTGGTCCCCCCCTCACGGGGCCACCTTCCCAATGTCGCGACATGTCGCGGGCCCCCCTCAGGCCCCCCCACGCGCGCGCGTACCTGCGCCAACCACGGTGGCGCCGGCGCGCCTGCGCAGACCTCGCGCCCGCCCTAAGCCACGCCCCTTATACCCCGCCCAGCCAATAGGAGGGAGGGGAGTGAATGGCGGCAGCCAATGGGCGTCGGGGAGGGCGGGTGGGGGCGTGGTGAAGGGGTGGGCGTGGCCAGTGAGTGGGCGTGGCCACGGAGGGTGATGGAGGAGCCGGCGCTGTGGGTCGGGTTCGTGGGCGCGGGCAGAATGGCCGGGGGGCTCGCCCGGGGGCTGCTGCAGGCGGGTACGGGCTGGGGGGCACCGCGGGGACACGGGGACACGGGGGGGGCGGGGGCTGGGGGAGCAAAGGTGGGCTGTGGGGGAACTGGCCCACGGGAGGGGTCACTGACCCATGGGCGGGGGGCACTAACCCAGGGGAGGGGTCACTGACCCAGGGGAGGGGGGCACTCACCCATGGGAGGGGTCACTGACCCATGGGATGGGGCGTAGGGACAGAGATGGGGGGGGTCACTGACCCACGGGAGGGGGACAGGGATGGGGGGGGCACTGACCCACGGGTGGGGTCACTGACCCATGGGATGGGGTCACTGACTCATGGGATGGGGACATGGGGACAGAGATGGGGTGGGGGGACACTGACCCATGGGAGGGGAGCACTGACCCACGGGATGGGGTCACTGACCCACGGGAGGGGGACAGAGGTGGGCTGGGGGACACTGAACCACGGGAGGGGTCACTGACCCACGGGACGGGGACAGAGGTGGGCTGGGCGGTGACTGACCCACGGGAGGGGACGGGACATGGGGACAGAGCTGGTCTGGGATCTGGTGGGTGCCTGTCCCACGGGAGAGGAGGGGACATGGGGACAGTCCTTGTCTGGGGGTCTGGGGGGTCACTGACCCACGCGAGGGGGACAGTCCTGGTCTGGGGGCTCACTGACCCACGGGAGGGGACATGGGGACAGTCCTGGTCTGGGGGCTCACTAACCCACGGGAGGGGACATGGGGACAGTCCTGGTCCAGCCCCTCCCCAAGGACCCCTCACTTCCTGTCGCACGGAGCAGTTTGGGGACATGGGGACATGGGGACACGGCTCTGGCCACTCCCCGGGGGTCCCAGCCCCACCCCGGGCCCCTGTCCTATAGAGTAGTGTGGGGACACGGGGACAGCCCTGTCCTGTCCCTCCCCGGGGTCGCTGTTCTCCGGTTCAGGGACATGGGGACAGCCCTGGCCCCTCCCCTGTGTCCCTGACATTCGGTGGAGGGACATGGGGACAGCCCTGTCCTGTCCTGTCCCCTCCCTGGTGTCCCTGTCCCACAGATCAGTGTGGGGACATAGGGACAGCCCTGTCCTGTCCCCTCCCTGGTGTCTCTGTCCCCCGGATCAGTGTGGGGATATGGGGACAGCCCTGTCCTGGCCTGCTCCTCTGTGTCCCTGCCCTCCCTGGTGTCCCTGTCCCACAGATCAGTGTGGGGACATGGGCACATCCCTGTCTTGTCCCTTTTCCCAGGTCCCTGTCCCAAAGATCAGTGTGGGGACAGCCCTGTCCTGTCCCCCTCTGTGTCCCTGCCCTCTCTGGTGTCCCTGTCCCACAGATCAGTGTGGGGACATCCCTGTCCTGTCCCCCTCTGTGTCCCTGCCCTCTCTGGTGTCCCTGTCCCACAGATCAGTGTGGGGACATAGGAACAGCCCTGTCCTGTCCCCCTCTGTGTCCCTGCCCTCCCTGGTGTCCCTGTCCCACAGATCAGTGTGGGGACATCCCTGTCCTGTCCCTTTTCCCAGGTCCCTGGCCCCCAGATCAGTGTGGGGACATGGGGACAGCCCTGTCCTGTCCTGTTCCCTCCCTGGTGTTCCTGTCCCACAGATCAGTGTGGGACATGGGGACAGCCCTGTCCTGTCCCACTCCCCGGGTGTCCCTAATTGTCCCTATGGCATTCCCCTGCCAACCACACCAGGAGGATCCATCCTCACCCCATTTTGCTCCACATTTCCCATTGGGATCCTGCAGGGATTGGAGGAGATCCCATCCCTGTGGATATCGGGATGTGTCCATCCCCACCCTGTAGGATCCATCCCCACCCTGTAGGATCCATCCCCACCCTGTAGGATCCATCCCCACCCTGTAGGATCCATCCCCGCCCTGTAGGGTCCATCCCCGCCCTGTAGGGTCCATCCCCACCCTGTAGGTCCATCCCCGCCCTGTAGGGTCCATCCCCGCCCTGTAGG
>JAWMRD010000074.1:149612681-149629889 GCA_035584875.1 Syndactyla subalaris | reverse complement strand
CATCCCCGCCCTGTAGGATCCATCCCCACCCTGTAGGGTCCATCCCCACCCTGTAGGATCCATCCCCACCCTGTAGGATCCATCCCCACCCCATTTTGTTCCACGTTTCCCATTGGGATTCTGCAGGGATTGGAGCAAATCCCATCCCTGTAGGATCCATCCCCACCCTGTAGGATCCATCCCTATCCTATAGGATCCATCCCCACCCTGTAGGGTCCATCCCCACCTTGTAGGGTCCATCCCCACCCCATTTTGTTTCACGTTTCCCATTGGGATCCTGCAGGAATTGGAGGGGGAAATCCCAACCCTGTGGATATCGGGATGTGCCCCCACCCTGGAGGGGTTTTTGATGGTTTTTGGGGTTTTTGATGGGTTTTGGGGTTTTTGATGGGTATTGGGGTCACCCTGGGGCCAACCCTAATCCTGTCCTTGTCATTCCCAAGGGAAGGTTCCAGCCAGCAACATCCTGGCCAGCGCCCCCTCGGAGAAAAACCTGGAATCCTGGCGGGTGAGTGGGGTGGGGTGGGTTTGGGGTGGGTGGGTTTTGGGGTTTTATGGATTTGGGGAGTGCTGGTTTTGGGATTGCCGGGTTTTGAGGTGCTTGGTTTTGGGTTGGTTTTGGGGTTCATGGGTTTGGGGGTGCTGGTTTTGGGGTTGATGGGTTTGGGGTTGTTTTTGAGAGGCTGGTTTTGGGGTTGATATTTTTGGGGTTAATGGTTTTTGGGGGGCTGGTTTTGGGGGGCCTGGAGTTGGGATTGATGAGTTTTGGGGTTACTGGTTTTGGGGTGCTGGGTTTGGGAGTGATGGTTTTGGGATGCTGGTTTTGGGGCTGCTGATTCTTGGGATTGATGGGGTTTAGAGGTGCTGGTTTTGGGGTGCTGGTTTTGGGATTGATGGTTTTTGAGGTGCTGATTTTGGGGTGCTGGTTTTGGGGTTGATGGTTTTTGTGGTGCTGATTTTTGTGGTGCTGTTTTTGGGGTGCTGCTTTTGAGGTGCTGATTTTTGCGTTGGTTTTGGGGTTGATGAGTTTTGGGGTGCTGCTTTTTGGGTGGTGCTCTTGGAGTGCTGCTTTTTGGGGTGCTGATTTTTGGGTTGGTTTTGGGGTTGATGGTTTTTGGGGTGCTGATTTTTGGGGTGCTGTTTTTGGGGTGCTGCTTTTGAGGTGCTGATTTTTGGGTTGGTTTTGGGGTTGATGGTTTTGGGGTGCTGCTTTCGGGGTGCTAATTTTGAGGTGCTGTTTTTTGGGTTGTTTTTGGGGTTGATGGTTTTTGAGGTGCTGGTATTTGGGGTGCTGATTTTGGGTTGGTTTTGGGATACTGGTTTTGGGGCTGATGATTTTGGGGGTGCTGATTTTTGGGGTGCTGATTTTTGAGGTGCTGATTTTGGGGTTGATGGTTTTGGGGGTGCTGTTTTTGAGGTGCTGATTTTTGAGGTGCTGATTTGGGGGCTGCTGGTTTTGGGGTTGATGATTTTGGGGGTGCTGGTTTTGGGGTTGATGTTTTTTGAGGTGCTGGTTTTTGGGGTGCTGATTTTGGGTTATTTTTGGGGTGCTGGTTTTGGGGTTGATGGTTTTAGGGGTGCTGCTTTTTGGGTTGTTTTTGGGGTTGATGGTTTTTGAGGTGCTGGTTTTTGGGGTGCTGATTTTTGGGTTGTTTTTGGGGTTGACGGTTTTGGGGTGCTAATTTGAGGTGCTGCTTTTGGGGTTGATGGTTTTGGGGAGCTGATTTTGGGGAGCTGATTTTGGGGTTGATGGTTTTGGGGTGCTAATTTTGAGGTGCTGGTTTTTGGGGTGCTGATTTTGGGTTATTTTTGGGGTGCTGGTTTTGGGGTTGATAGTTTTAGGGGTGCTGATTTTTGGGTTGGTTTTTGGGGTTGATGATTTTGGAGTGCTGCTTTTGGAGTGCTAATTTTGAGGCGCTGGTTTTTGGGTTGTTTTTGAGATGCTGCTTTTGGGGTGCTGCTTTTTGGGGTGCTGCTTTTGGGGTTGCTGGGCTGTGACCCCCCCTCTCCCTGTGCTGTGGGCAGGAGCTGGGCTGCAGGACCACGCACTGCAACCTGGAGGTGGTGCAGAGGAGCACCCTGGTCTTCCTGGCCACCAAACCCCACGTCCTGCCGGGGGTGCTGGAGGAGATCCGCCCTGCCGTGGAGTCCCACCACATCGTCGTGTCCCTGGTGGCCGGGGTCACCATCCAGACACTGCAGAGGGTGAGCCTCCTCCTCCTGCTCCTCCTCCTCCTCCTCCTCCTCCTCCTTCTTCTTCTTTTCTCCATCTCCTTTTTTTCCTCCTCTTTCTCCTTCTCCTTCTCTCAGTCTCCTTTTTCTCCTCTTTCTCCTTCTCCTTCTCTCAGTCTCTTTTTCCGCCTTCTCTCTTTCTTGTCTCCTTTTCTGCTCCTTTTTTCTTCTTCTTCTTCTTCTCCTCCTTCTTCTTCTTTTCCTCCTTCCTCTTCTCCTCTTTTTCCTCCTCCTTCTCCTTCTCTCAGTCTCCTTTTTCCCCTCCTTCTCCTTCTCCTTCTCCGTCTCTTTGTCCTCCTCCTCCTTCTCTCCTTTTCTCCTTTTCTGCTCCTTTTTTCTTCTTCTTCTTCTTCTTCTTCTCCTCCTTCTTCTGCTCTTTTCCTCCTCCTTCTCCTTCTCTCTTTTTCCTCTTCTATCTCCTTCTCCTTCTCTCAGTTTCTTTTTTCTCCTCTTTCTCCTTCTCTCAGTCTCTTTTTCCTCTTCCTCCTTCTTCTCCTTCTCCTCCTTCTTCTCCTTCTTTTTCCTCCTCCTTCTCCTTCTCTCAGTCTTTTTCCTCCTCTTTCTCCTTCTCCTTCTCTCAGTCTCTTTCCTCTTCCTCCTTCTCTCCTCCTTCTCTTCTCCTTCTCTCCTCCTTTTCTCTTTCTCCTTCTTCTCCACTCCTTTTCCTTCTCCTTCTCAATCTCTTCCACCTCCTGCTGCTCCTTCTTCTCTCCTCCTTTTCTCCTTCTCCTCCTCTCCTTTTCCTTCTCCTCCTTCTCTCCTGCTTCTCGTCTTCTCCTCCTTCTCCTTCCTCTTCTCTCATCCTTTTCCTTCCCCTCCTCCTCCTTGCCTCCTCTTTTCTCTCTTCTCATTTTTCTCTCTTCCTTCTCTTTCTCCTTTTCCTTCTCCTTTTCTCCTTCTCCACTCCTTTTCCTTTTCCTTTTCCTTTTCCTTTTCCTTTTCCTTTTCCTTTTCCTTTTCCTTTTCCTTTTCCTTTTCCTTTTCCCTTTTCCCTTTTCCCTTTTCCCTTTTCCCTTTTCTCCTTCTCCTCTTTCTCTCCTGCTTCTCCTTGTCTTCTCCTCCTCTTTTTCCTTCTCCACCTTTTCTTTCTTCTCCCCTTCTTTTCTTTCTCCTCCTCTCCTTTTCCTTCTCCTCTTCCTTCTCCTCCTCTTCCTTTTCCTGTTTCCTTTTCCTGTTGCTCCTTCCTCTCTGCTTCTTCTTCTCTCCTGCTCCTTGTCTTCTTCTGCCCTTTTCCTTCTCCTTCTCTCCTGTTTCTCCTCTCCTTTACCTTCTCCTTCCCCTTTTCCTCTCCCCCTTTTCCTCTCCCTCTTTCTCTCCTTCTCCTCCTTTCTTCTCATCTCATTTTTCTCTCTTCCTTCTCCTTCTCCTTCTCCTTCTCCTTCTCCCCTTTTCACCCAGGCCCATGGAGGACACACCACCATGGCCTTATCCCCACCCTCTCCACCAGCCCCACGGGGTGACACCCACCGGTGTCCAGGACACCCTTGGGTACCTCCCTGGGCTGGCCCCTCTCTCCCATCCCGCTGTCTCCCCAGCTTCTCCCACCCTGGACCAAAGTCCTGCGGATCATGCCCAACCTGCCCTGCGTGGTGCAGGCTGGGGCCATGGTCTTCTCCCGTGGCACCAGTGCTGGTGACAAGGAATCTGCCCTCCTCAAGAACCTCCTGTCCTCCTGTGGGCTCTGCGAGGAGGTGCCCGAGTCCTACATCGACATCCACACCGGCCTCAGCGGCAGCGGCGTGGCCTACGTAAGCAGGACACGAGTCCCACCTCTGGTGGCACATCTGGTGGGGTCCCCTCCTCGCTCCAGGCTCACCCCTGGGTGCTCCCCACCCCCAGGTGTACCTGTTTGCCGAAGCCTTGGCCGAGGGTGCCGTGAAGATGGGAATGCCGGGCGCCTTGGCCAGCAGGATCGCGGCACAGACGCTGCTGGTGAGATGGGACACCCTCCTTCTCCACACCCCCCACCCTGCCCTGGGCTCCACAATGTCCATCAGGATGAGGCATGAGGTGCTGGGTCACATCCTGCCTCAGCTTCCCCCCTTGGAACCAAAAATGAGGCCACCAGGAGATGGTTCCCCAGGGTTGGATGGTTTGGGAGGTCCCTTTTTCTGTAGGGGGCAGCGAAGATGCTGCTGGTGAGATGGGACACCCTCCTTCTCCACAACATCAATCAGGGCAAGGCATGAGGTGCTTGGTCACGTCCTGCCTCAGTTTCCCTTCTTGGATCCAAATATAAGGCCACCAGGAGATGGTGGTGAAGGTGATGGGACAATCCTTGCCACGGGGGTATTGGGGTGATGGTTCCCCAGGGCTGGATGGTTTGGGAGGTCCCTCTTCTCCACAGGGGGCAGCGAAGATGCTTCTGGAGACAGGAGAACACCCTGCAAAGCTCCGGGGTGATGTCTGCACCCCCGGGGGCACCACGATCTACGCGCTGCACCAGCTGGAGAAGGGAGCCCTCCGTGCCACCGTCATGAATGCCGTGGAGGCGGCCACCAACAGGGCGTGTGACATGGCCAAGGACTAGTGGCCTGGCTGGGGGATGAGCCCCAGCTGGGACAGGAAGGGTGGTGGGGACCAAAGACAGGCTCCCGGAGGATCGGGATGCCCTCAGGAGGAGCTGGTGGGAGGTGGGGTGGACACACGTGACCTCTGCGGGGCTGGAACCAAATAAACACGGGCAGATGTGGCTCCTTGTGGTCCCTTGGGTCCCTGTGGGAGCCACCACGGGGTCACCTCCACGGGGAGGTGGCAGCCGTGGATCCCTAGGATGGCAGGGATGGAGTTGGTTCCACGGTCACCAGGGATGAAGGTGGAATGTCACCGGTGCCGTGCTGGGACATTTGGCACCAGGAATGGGGTTTTGGGAATGGGGTTGAATCCCAGTTTGAACCTGCTGGAGCTGGGAGAGCGGCCACATCCCCGTGGTGGGAACCAGGGACTGTCACAGGTGGCATGAGATGATCCCAAAGATACAGGAGGGAGGTCAAGCAACCAAAAACCCTCCACCACGATCCTACAGGAAGGTCCTTCTCCAGCTCCAGGGAATGGGATGGAAGCCGAGGCCCACCAGCAGCTCCAGGGACCTGCACATCAATGGAGTGGACACTCAAACCATCTGGAGAAGAGCCAAGCCTCTTCCATGCCCTGAGCTCTGTTGGCCTCCAAGCACCTTCACAGATACAATTGGGGATGATTTGGGAAGAGGAAAAGGCCTTTTTTTGGGCCAAAACATCAGTTTTGGTGGAAACATCGGGATGCTGACATGGGTTTGACCCCGTTCCCAGGGATGCCATCACTCCAGAAGCCGGTGACACCGGGCCAAGAGAGATTCCCATGTCAAGGCTTGGTGACCTCACTGGACACCTTCTCCAGGCACTTAATTAATTAATTAGCAAAGCCAGAAATGGAGCTCGAGCCATCCTGGAGAAGAGGAGGCTCCAGGGAGACCTTGGAGCCCCTTCCATTGCCTAAAGGGGCTCCAGGAGAGCTGGAGAGGGACAAGGGATGAAGGGACAGGACACAGGGAAGGGTTTCCCACTGCTGAAGGGCAGGGATGGATGGGATATTTGGAGGGAATTCTTCCCTGGGAGGGTGGGAAGGGGCTGGAATGAAATTCCCACAGAAGCTGTTCCATCCCTGGAAGTGTCCAAGGCCAGGTTGGAGCACCCTGGGCTACTGGAAGGTGTCCCTGGCCATGGCAGGGGGTTGGAATTCCATGGCCTTGAAGGTCCCTTCCAACCCAAAGCATTCCATGACTTGCTGTTCTCACCCCCCAGGCCAGGCCGAGCTGGAACTTGGTGATGTTTTTTTTGCCACACAACTGAAGATTCCTCAAACACCCAAATTCCTGCCCAGAATCAGCCACATCCCAAGCTCCAAAACATTTTTGAGGGGTCTATTTTTTTTTTTTTTGGTGCAAAACATGCTAAAAATAAATGGAAACAGGTTTTCTGGGGGATGATGGGACGGAGAAAACCACACCGAGGAGACGCGACCCCACGAAGGTCCCCCTTGTGCCACCTCTGTGATGGCTCCACGTGACTTTACAGACAACAAGGGGTGTAAAAATCCATTTAATTTCCAGAAACTCGGCGGTGAAGAGGCAAAGACCCTCTGAGGAGCACATTTGATTCCCCCCCTCCCTTTGATAACTTGGTTAAACAGGCTCAAATTTCATCCAAATCAGGTCAGGAGCTCCCCAATCCCTCTCTGGGAGCCCTCCCTGCTCCGACCCCAACTCACAGAGACGTGTCCTCCTTGCCCAACCACCCCACAAATCTCCTGGGTAATGCCCCATCCCCAGAGCTCCACGAGGATGCTCGGATGGTGTACCTGGTTCAGCAGGTCCTCGTGGTCCAGGTGTGATGGGAATGATGGAGGTGACCTTTCCCAGGCAGCCACAGCTTCTTGGGTGTCACCCGAGCGTCCCTCTCCCAATCCTGTGAGTGAAGTTGTCTCAGACAGACCCCAAACCATCCTGGATTAACGGGATCCCGTTTCAACAGCGGGAAAGGCATCGCCAACCTCTTCCAGGGTGGAATATTTCCCCTGCAGCACCTCGGGAGTGGTCCCTGTCCGGCTGCCCCAAAGAGATTTGGGGGCTCTCTTGGTGTCACATCCCCCAGTGATCCCACTGACACCAAGCAGGTCCATCCCTCACCCCTTCTCCCTGTGGGATTGGGGTGGCTGTGGAATTTGGGGGGACACGCCCCCCCCCCAAGGGACGTAAAAAATAGCACCTCCTAAACACATTTAGGCAAAAAACAACCCTTGAACGTGAGTTGTCGCCCCAAAATCCCCAAAATCGAGTGTTTGGGCCTCCTGATCCCCAGGGAATCCCGGTGCCAGCGGGGCGGGCGGCACCTCCACCGCCCCACTGGGATGCCCGGGGCGAGCCCAACCCCTCGGGTTGGTAGCCCAGCAGTGGGAGCTCCCCCCTGGTTTAGGACTGGGGGCTGTGGCCGCGGCGCAGCCGCTGGGCCATGGAGATGAGCGAGCGGAGCTGCACCAGCCTCAGCGGCCCCACCTCCCGGGGGTCCTGCCCCTCCAGCCACCGCAGCGCCGTCTCCAAGCCCTGGATGGCTTCCCGAGCCGTGGGGAGCAACGGGGCTCCTCCTTCCCCACCGCTTCGGCCGCCGGCTGCTTCCTCCTCCTCCTCCTCCTCCTCATCTTCACCCACCCCGCAGCCCTCGCCGTCCCCCTCGCCGTCCTCGCCCTCCTCCATGCCCGGCATGGCATCGTCCAAGTGCAGCCACTCGGACACCTCCTGGGGAGCCAAGCGCTTGAAGGCCAGTTCGGCCAGGTGGGTGAGGTCTCTGAAGACTTTGCTGTCCCCCCCTCCTCCTCCTCCTCCTTCTCCTCCTCCTCCTCCTCCTTCCTCCCCTCTCGGGGGGTCCCCACGCTCCTCTCCGCCGGCGCGGGGCTCGAAGGCGGCGCGCAGCCCCAGCAGCCAGCACTTCTCGATGGCTGCGGGCGGGATGAGCTCCCAGGAGAGCCCGGCGAGGTGCAGCATGTCCTTGAGGAGGAAGGAGCGCCCGAAATCCCCGCCACCACCACCACACGACACGGCCAAGCGCAGCAGCTCCCGCTTGTAGAGCTGCTTGAAGGCCGACCCCACGCCTTGCTCCAGGGGCAACGGGATGCGGCTCCCGAATCCGGCGGGACCCTTGGCGAGGAACAAGGCGCGGATGGAGCCGTCGGGCGTCTGCAGAGGGTGGGGATGGCGCGGTGGTGGCGGCGGCGAGCGGAGCAGCAGCACGGCCTTCTGCTGGAGGCAGCTGCGGCGCAGGTAGCGCTTGACGCCCGGCACAAAGTCCTCGAAGAACCAGGCGCGAAGCAGCGCCGGCGCCAGCGCGGCCGCGGGGCCGTAGCGGTAGCGCGCCGGGAAGGCGTCATCGTCATCGGCGTCTTTGCTGCGGCGCCGTAGGCTGGAAGGGTCCCGTAGGGCGCCCACCACCAGCGGCTTCAGCTTGTGGCCGCCCGTCAGGTTGGCGGCCAGGAGCACCGTGACGCGGTCGCACCGCGTGGTGACAATGCCGGCACCGGGGAGAAGCTTCCAGAAGAGGCGGGTGATGTTGGCATTGTAGATCTGCTCGTCGCCGTAGCCGCCGGCGTCGGGGGGCACCTCGGCGCGAGCAGCCGGGATGTGATGGGGTTCAGGGGGTGCAACACCTTGGTGGGAGAGAAGAAAATGTGGGTTTATCACAAGCAAAAGGTTCATGAAGTTTTTTAGACTGAATGACTTCTTTAAGCGTCCTGCTGAAGGCGAGCAAGAGCTCCGAAGGTTAAAAATTAGCTTAAAACACTGTCTATGAGTAATGCTTAGTTACAGACAGAATTAAGGTCAGGATGTCCCCTGAAAATGTGCACATGGACGTAAAAGGAGATAGGGAAGATGCACTAAAGAACAGAACAAGGACACCAAAAGAGATAAGAACAGAACAAAGGCCTAAGTCATGACGAAGACGAGTAAAAATATGACCCCCGAAAGATGAAGGCAACGGGATCTCCCCCCATGAAACACCCCAAAAGAGATGACCACGCCCAGGCTCCACCCACTCCCCACCTACTATGAATATTATAATCAGATGTTGCAATGTTATGAATATGCGGGAAAAGACATTGTGATCCTTCACAAAAATTGTATAAATAATCTTGCTTTTCACTAAAAACTTGGGAACTCTTTGTTTGGTTCTCACCGGGGGGAGTTTCCCCCACGTTGCAAATCAATCCCTTGCTGTTTAGGGACTAAAACTCTGTCTCTAAACAGTTATTAATTGGCCTTTTTTCTGGCATCACCAGGAAAGCTGCAAGGTGCCAGCTCCTGTCTGGGGCCGGGGCCAGGGACAAATCACGTTGAGGAATAGGGAATTATGAAAGTAGATCAAGATTTGGCCAAATCAAGCCCCTCACCACGTGGCAGGCCCTTGGTGTGCAGAAAAAGGTGGTCCTTCTGAGCAGAAGACCCTGCACAGGGGGACAAACCAAACCCAATCAGGAGAAGAGGCCCACTTCTCTCATCATGCTGACAAGGTGGGGCCCTTGGGATTTATAAAAAGCAGAATTTTTTGGGTGAGGGGGTGCTTTTTGGGCCTTTGTGGCCTGAGCACCCACCACGTGCTGAAATGGAAACCTTCCTTTCCTGCTGCATTTATCTCACAGACATTTGTTCTCTTCTCCAAATGGAATAAAAGAGATTGTTCTCACACCCAGCACATGCTGAAGTGGAAACCTCCCTTTCCTGCTGCATTTATCTTACAGACATTTGGTTTCTTCTCTAAATGGAATAAAAGATTATTCTCACACCCAGCATGTGCTGAAATAGAAGCTTTCCTTGTCTGCTGCATTTCTTTATCTCACAGACAGCAAACTTTCCTTTTCTGCTGCATTTCTTCATCTCACAGACATTTGTTCTCTTCCAAATGGAATAAAAGAGATTGTTCTCACACCCAGCACGTGCTGAAGTGGAAACCTTCCTTTCCTTCTACGCCTCTTCATCTCACAGATATTTGTTCTCTTCTCTAGATTATTCTCACACCCAGCACGTGCTGAAATGGAAACTTTCCTTTCCTGCTATGCTTCTCCATCTCACAGACATTTGTTCTCTTCTCTAGATTGTTCTCACACCCAGCACATGCTGAAATGGAAACTTTCCTGCTGCATTTCTTTATCTCACAAACATTTGTTCTCCTCTCTAAGTTGAATAAAAGAGATTTTTTTTCACACCCAGCACGTGCTGAAGTGGAAGCCTTCTTTCCCTTCTACGCTTTTTCATCTCACATACATTTGGTTTCTTCTCTAAGTTGAATAAAAGAGATTTTTTTCACACCCAGCACGTGCTGAAATGGAAACCCTCCTTCCCTTCTACGCTCCTCCACCTCACACACATCTCCTCCCTCCTCTAAGCGCAACCAGAGCGACTCCCCTCCCACCTTCTCCGTAAATGCGCTGGCTGGAGATGCCGTGGCGCTTCTGCCAGCGCCAGAACCACCCGTGGCTGGCCTTGAAGGTGCAGCCGGGCCCGGAGATCCGGCGGGCGAAGGCCTCGGCCTGCGCCTGGATGAGGGGCCCCGAGAGGGGCACGCCGCGGCGCCGCAGCGCCACGAACCACGCGTAGACGGCGCGGTCGATCTCCTCCTCGTTGGCCAGGCGCATCTTCTTGCGCCGCGTGCCCACCTCGCCGCCCAGCTGCTCCAGGAACCAGCGCAGCTTGGGCTCGTCCTTGAGCCAGCCGCGCAGGGTGCCGCCCGGCACGCCGAAGGCGCGGCACACCGACGCCTGCCGCTCGCCGCGCTTCACCCGCTCGATGGCGCGCAGCTTCGCCTCGATGGGGTAGGCGCGCCGCAGGGACAGCTTGGCCGACGGGGAGGCGCCGGGGGTGCTGCTGCTGCTGCCTCCGTCAGCTCTTCTTCCTCCTCCTCCTCCTTCTCCATCACCTCCTCCATCACCTCCTCTGTCACCTCTTCTTCTTCCTCCTCCTCCTCCTCCTCCTCCATCTCCATCACCTCTTCCGTCACCTCTTCTTCCTCCTCCTCCTCCTCCATCACCTCCTCCATTGCCTATTCTTCCTCTTCCTCCTTCTCCATCACCTCCTCCTCCATCACCTCCTCCATCACCTCTTCTTCCTCCTCCTCCATCACCTCCTCCAACACCTCTTCTGCTTCCTCCTCCAACACCTCCTCCATCACCTCTTCGTCCTCCTCCTCCATCACCTCCTCCATCACCTCTTCTTCTTCCTCCTCCATCACCTCCTCCATCACCTTTTCCTCCTCCTTCTCCTTCTCCATCACCTCCTCCTCCGTCACCTCTTCTTCCTCCTCCTCCTCCTCCATCACCTCCTCCTCTGTCACCTCTTCCTCCACCTCCTTCTCCTTCACCTCTTCTTCCTCCTATTCCTCCTCCTCCATCGCCTCCTTCTCCATCACCTCCTCCATCGCCTATTCCTCCTTCTCCATCACCTCCTCCTCCTCTTGCTCCTCCTCCATCACCTATTCTTCCTCCTCCTTCTCCATCACCTCCTCCTCTTCCTCCTCCTCCATCACCTCCTCCTCTTCCTCCTCTTTCTCCATCACCTCCTCCTCTTCCTCCACCTCCTACTCCTCCTTCTCTTCCTCCTTCTCCATCACCACCTCCTCTTCCTCCACCTCCTTCTCCATCACCTCTTCTTCCTCCACCTCCTCCTCCTTCTCCATCACCTCTTCTTCCTCCACCTCCTCTTTCATCACCACCTCCTCCTCCTCCCCGCCGCCCTCCCGCCATCCCCCCGGCCATGGGGCATGGGGGGCGCGTTATAACCGGGGAGGGGACGCGGCCATTGTCCCCGCGCAGCTGCCCCGCATGCGCGCATCGCACCCCCCCGCACCCCACCCCATTTCCCGGCGAGTTGGAACATTCCGCCTATCCATCAGCAGGGGGTGTGGGCTGTACCACTCCGCTTAAAGGGGGGCGCGCCGCCTCGCTGCTCCCCCCCACCACATCGCTTTATCCCTTCTCCCGGGTTGTTCCACCCGCTGCTCACGGGGGAGGGAGGGAGACAACGCGCCGCACGCACAGACCGGGGCATCCCCCTTTTTGCCCCCTTCATTAAAAAACATGCGGAACACCTCAGGAGAAGGAGGGAAGCAATGGACCTGGGGGGGGAGCACCCCCTTTTTGGCAGAGTGGTACGATCCGCAGGTCCCGGCGGAGCTGCGAGGACGAATCCAACTTGGCATTAAAAAGGGGAGGGAGAAGCAGCACTACCTAATGGTTACCTGTGGGGAGGGGGGGGTCTTGCGAGCATCCCCCTTCCCTTTCCGGCATGTTCCACTTCTTCCTTTCCGTGCAGGGGGGAACAGACCCCGCGATGCGTTTGCGGTGCATTGCGTCCCTTTGACCGGCGTCCCGTCTCCCCCCTCGCCGGCGCCGCGAGTGGTACGCGCCGCCCCCATAACCCTCCGCGCGGGGGGCGCCGCCCCCCTTTATCCCGGCGGCGGCCGAAGGGAGCGGTGGGGCTGGAGAGGTCGTGAAGGGGGCTCGGTGCTGCCGGTAAGTCCTGCCTGGGATCTTTATTACCCTTTAACCGTGCTTTATCCCCCTTCCCGAACCTCGGTAATGCGGGTTTCGGGGGTTTCCGGGGCGTCCTTCGGCTCTCAGGTGTGGCGGGTTGAGGGGGCCCCTCATGGGGCTGAGGGGGGAGGTTTTGTGGGCTGAGGATTCGCAAAAACGAGGTTGTGATTCACACCCTTCTCGGTGCTTTAGGTCCTTTTTGCACTTAATATTTGTGGAAAAGGGGGGTCTGGGGAGCCCCCACCAAAGTTCTGAATGAGGGAGTTTAGGGAGGTCTTGGTTTTTGGTAGTTTTCCCCACTGCAAATCCCAGGGAATAGTGGGATAACCCCCCCTTCCCAATGTTTTAGGTGCCTTTTTCCTTTAATAGTTCTGAGAAGAGGGAAGGTTGGAGCTCCCCAGAGCCCTGAAGGGCAGAATTTAGGATGCCCTTGATTTTTGGGATTCCTTTTCCCCACATAAAATCCCAGGGAATAGTGGGATGAATTCTCTTCCCAATGTTTGAGGTGCCTTTTCCTATAATAACTCTGGGAATGGGATTGTCTGAGCCTCCCCCCAGAGTCCTGAGGGGCAGGATTTGAGATGCCCTTCTTTTTTGGGATTACTTTTCCCCACTTAAAATCCCAGGGAATAGTGGGATGACCCCCCTTTCCCAATGTTTTAGCTCACTTTTCTCTTAATAGTTCTGGAAAAAGGGAATGTGTGAACCTTTCCCTTCCCCCCCAAAGTCCTGAGGGAGATGATTTAGGATGCCCTTGATTTTTGGGATTACTTTTCCCAGTCAAAATCCCAGGGAATAGTGGTGTGACCTCCTTTCCCAATGTTTTAGGTCCCTTTTCCCTTAATAGTTCTGGAAAAAGGGAATGTGGGAGCCTTTCCTTTCCCCCCAGAGTCCTGAGGGAGAGGATTTGAGATGCCCTTGATTTTTGGGATTCCTTTTCCCCACATAAAATCCCAGGGAATAGTGGGATGACCCCCCCCCTTCCCAATGTTTTAGGTGCCTTTTCCCTTAATAGTTGTGGGAAGAGGGAAGGTTGGAGCTCCCCAGAGCCCTGAGGGGGAGAATTTGGGATGCCGTTGATTTTTGGGATTCCTTTTCCCCACATAAAATCCCAGGGAATAGTGGGGTGAACTCCCTTCCCAATGTTTTAGGTCCCTTTTCCCTTAATAGTTCTGGAAAAAGGGAATGTGGGAACCTTTCTCTTTCTCCCAGAGTCCTGAGGGAGAGAATTTGGGATGCCCTTGATTTTTGGGATTAGTTTTCCCACTCAAAATGCCAGGAAATAGTGGGATAACCCTCCTTCCCAATATTTTAGGTTCATTTTCCTTTAATAATTGTGGGAAGGGGATTTTGGGAACCCTCCTCACTCAGAGTCCTAAATGAGATGGTTTCAGGTGCCCTTAATTTTTGGGATTCCTTTTCCCCACTCAAAATCCCAGGGAATAGTGGGATGACCCCTCTCCCCAATATTTTAGGTCCCTTTTCCCATAATAACTCTGGGAATGGGATTGTCTGAGCCTCCCCCCAGAGTCCTGAGGGGCAGGATTTGGGATGCCCTTGCTTTTTGGGATTACTTTTCCCCACATAAAATCCCAGGGAATAGTGGGATAACCCTCCTTCCCAATGTTGTAGGTTTCTTTTCCTTTAATATTTCTGGGAAGGGGATTTTGGGAACCCTCCTCACTCAGAGCCCTAAATGAGGTGGTTTCAGGTGCCCTTAATTTTTGGGATTCCTTTTCCCCCACTCAACATCCCAGGGAATAATGGGATTAACTCCCTTCCCAATGTTTTAGGTCCCTTTTCACTTAATATTTCTGGAAAAAGGGAATGTGGGAACCTTTCCCTTCCCCCAGTGTCCTGAGGGAGAGAATTTGGGATGCCCTTGATTTTTGGGATTCCTTTTCCCCCACATAAAATGCCAAGGAATAATGGGATAACCCCCCCGTCCCAATGTTTTAGGTCCCTTTTCCTTTAATAGTTGTGGAAAGGGAGTTTTGGGAGCCCCCCAGAGCCCTGAGGGAGAAGATTTGAGCTTCCCTTGATTTTTGGGATTAGTTTTCCCCACTTAAAATCCCAGGGAATGATGAAATGATCCTCTCCCCAATATTTTAGGTCTCTTTTCCCTTAATAAGTCTGGGAATGGGGTTGTGGGAGCTCCCCAGAGCCCTGAGGGAGAGAATTCAGGGTGCCCTTGATTTTTGGGATTACTTTTCCCACTTGAAATCCCAGGGAATAGTGGGATGAGCCCCCTTCCCAATGTTTTAGGTCCCTTTTCTCTTAATATTTCTGGAAAAAGGGAATGTGGGAACCTTTCCCTTCCCCCCAGAGTCCTGAGGGAGAGGATTTAGGATGCCCTTGATTTTTGGGATTACTTTTCCCACTTAAAATCCCAGGGAATAGTGGGATGACCCCCCTTCCCTATATTTTAGGTCCCTTTTCCCTTAATTTCTGGGAATGGGGGGGTGTGGAAACCCCTCCACACATTCCCTGTGGTGTCTCTTCTCCCCTTACATCCCAAAAAGGAGGATGTGGGAAATTCCCTCATTATTTAGGATATTCCTTTCCCACTTCCATGTGTGGGAAGGGGTTTTTTAGGATTTAGGGTCCCTTTCCCAGGATTCCAGAGCTCCCTGTTCCAGGTGTAAGGGATGGGTGAACCCCCCAGGAGTCTCCCTAAATCCCAGCTTGGGAAGGGGCACATTCCCTGGGGTTTTTTGGGAATATTCCAGTGCCTCACCTCTGGATTCATGGAGGTGTCAGTGTTATTCCTGCCTGGAAAAGAGGGGAATTTAGGGAATTTTCCCCATTCCCAGCAGCTCCTCCAGGACCTGCTTTCCCCCCATTCCTTGGATTTCTTGTCCAGTCACCTCCAAAGGGAAATTGCAGCTGCTGCCTCTCCAGACTTTTTTTTGGGAGCTGGAATCCTTGGAAAATCAGCTCCTGGAGGTGCTTATCTCCCTTATCCCTCTTTTCCATGTGCTGCCATTCCCAAACTTCCATAACCTTGGTGGGGTTTGTCCTCTTCCCTGTTTTCTGTCTCGGGGCTCAGGAGGGAGGGATCCAATTCCAAACTATTTTGGGAATGGGAAGAGTCTCCTGGGGGGGTTGGAATTTGGAGGATCCAAAGCTAAACTTGCTGAGCACGACGTGTCCTTGGTGGTGTTCCCTGAAATCTATATGGATTTGTTCTGGATGGCTTGGAATTCATCCTTAGGGAAGGTAAAATATGGAATGTCACAATCCTTAGGGAAGGGAAAACATGGAATGCCACAGTCACAATCCTTAGGGAAAACATGGAATGCCACAGTCACAATCCTTAGGGATGGGAAAACGTGGAATGCCACAGTCACAATCCTTAGGGAAAATATGGAATGCCACAGTCACAATCCTTAGGGATGGGAAAATATGGAATGTCACAATCCTTAGGGATGGGAAAATATGGAATGCCACAGTCACAATCCTTAGGGAAAATACGGAATGCCACAGTCACAATCCTTAGGGAAAACATGGAATGTCACAGTCACAATCCTTAGGGAAAACATGGAATTTCACAGTCACAATCCTTAGGGAAAGGAAAATAGGGAATGCCACAGTCACAATCCTTAGGGAAAACATGGAATGCCACAGTCACAATCCTTAGGGAATGGGGAAAACATGGAATGTCACAATCCTTAGGGATGGAAAATATGGAATGCCATAATTATAATCCTTAGGGAAGGGAAAATTCCCTCGCCTGTAACTCTTTCCTCTCCTTTTCCAGGTGTTTTCCCATTTCTCCCTGACCTTCAGGTAGGATTTTCCTCACCTTGAGCTGTTTATTTCCCACTTTTTTCCTGCTTTTTCCTGGAAGTGAAACATTCCCAGTCTTTCCTTCCCTCTTTTTCCCCATATCCCTGATGATTTCCTTTGCAGGGAGCAGCTGAAAGTTGGGAATTGTTGTGTTTTCTGGGAATTTTGGGACTTTGCAAAGGGGGGGTTGATGAAAATCCTCCTGTCCCAAATTGGGAAAGAGCCAATTTTTGGGAATGAAAGCAGCAGGAATTGGGGAAGTGCCAATTTTTGGGAATGAAACAGCAGAAGAGCAAGTTGAAGGTGAATAAAACACTCGGCACGAAGTGGTTGGATGTTTGATTTGGAATTATTTTGGGATTTTCCTGACTCATCCCGAATTTCTGGGCTCAGATTTTGCCAATGGAGAATATTCCCAAAATCCCAACATGCTTTGGATCCTGAAATTTGGTGTTTCCAGAGGTGGATTTGGGTGGAAAACATGGAAAAGTGGTGGTTTGAGGGATGAAAATCCCTTTTTTTCCAGGTTATTTGGGAAAACACGATCCTTTTATCCCGATTTTTCCCTGTTTAGGAGCTTTAATTCCTTCAAAATCTGGATTTTGTCACGATTAAACTTCAGGTTTGGCCCCTGGTGGGAGCCAAAGGTGCTGTTGGAATCATTTTGGGGGTTGGTGTTGGAATTTTGGGGTGAAATTATGGAAAAAAATGGGAATTTTGAGCTCCAGGAGCAGCCGGAATTGGAAATTCTGTGGATTCCAGGAAGGGAAAATCCTTATGGAGAATGGAATAATAATGGTATTTTTGGTGGTGTTTTCAATGGAAATCAACTGGTTTGGGGTCAGGAATTTCATGGAATTCTGGGAAGTTCATCATCAATGTTAATTAATGACTGTGTTAATTAGGGATGGGATGGATTGGCTGCTGTTGTTCCTGTTCAGCTGCTGCGACCCTAAAAATGGGATTTTTTGGTCTAATTTTATGCTTTTCTTTAATGCTGTCATAGGAGCTAAAAAAGTAAGTACCCTCGGGTTGTGGGGGTGGGCTTTATTCCCTTTTTATTCCCTTTTTATTCCCTTTTTATTCCCTTTTTATTCCCTTTTTATTCCCTTTTTATTCCCTTTTTATTCCCTT
>JAWMRD010000074.1:149599669-149610550 GCA_035584875.1 Syndactyla subalaris | reverse complement strand
ATAATAATAAAATTAAACTTTCAATAACCCCAAGAATAATAATAATAATAAAATTAAACCTCCAATAAGGAGAACAATCAGCACAACACGAACCTCTTCAATTAAATCCCGCCATTCCCAGCTCTTGGATCAGTTTAATTTACCAATTGTTGGCATTTTCACCCTAAATTCGACCCCAATTTTTCATCAACTGCCTTTTAGCAAGAAAATACCTTTTTCCCCTCTAAAAACCTCCAAAATAAATCAAAGTTCCCCAGTTTGGAATAACTCAATGAGCCATTAATGCTCTATCGACCCATTCCCAATAATCCTCATTCCCAAGCATTTCCCAAAATCCTTTGGGATTTTTTCCTGATGCCAAACCCTAAAAATAGAAGTTTAATTTTTAAAAAAAAACCCAATAATAACAATAATAATAATAAAATTAAACCTTCAGTAACGAGAACAACGAGCACAACACGAACCTCGTCGCGGTCGCTTCGCCTCCATCGGGCTTAAAATCCGTGGGAAAAGCGATGCAACATTCCCGTTTTTCCCTGGAATTTTAACCCCTTAACACCCCCCTCCTCCATCCCCTTTGCCTCTTGCTGCCTCTACACTTACTCTGCTTATCTCCCCATGCTGCCCTTGCTTTGGGAAGATGAGGACAAGGAAAAACCCCTGCCCCGTGGACGACGTGTGCCTGGAAAACCCCAAATCCCAGGAATCCCGACGGCTCCGGCCCCAACGGGAAACGCCGCCGGAGCTCGAGGCCGTCAACGGGCTCTGCCATGATGACCCTGGGGAGGGAGAATTCCCAAAGAAAACCCGGAATGGGAAGAAGCAGAGGAAAAGGAAACGCTCCCCCAAGGCCAAATCCCTGGATTCCAAGCTGGACTCCGTCCTGCTGGGAATGGCAGCCGAGCGCGTGTGGTTCGACAAGCCCTTGTACGACCGCGCCGAGAGCGCCTACAGGGAGAAGCTCGTGCATTCCCGAGGTTGGGAAGCGCTTCCAGAGGCTCAGCACGTGGGGCAGGAATTCCCTGGAATGTCCAGGGTGATCCTACCCTGCTCCCATGGCGTCCTGGCCGCCTGTCACCACGTCATCCAAGGCGTTTGGCTCAACAAGCCGGACTTCGATAAAGCCGAGGGAACCTTCATGGAGAGATCCCAATTCTTCCTCCCTCCCGCCCTCCTGGCCATCCCAGCTGGATTGGGAATGGCCACGCCCGATGAGGGTTATGGCACCGCCCTTCCCACCCCTGCCACACCCTGCCTGGCTCCCGACATTCCCAACTCTCCCTCCTCTTCCCTTCCCTCTTCTCCCGGCTCGGAGCAGCCGCCGGTGAACGGGAAGCCGCAGATTCCCAACTGGGAAGCGCTCTCCTCCGAGGTGTGGCTGGAGAAGCCCCTCTACGACAACGCCGAGAGGAGCTTCTATGAGAAGGTGTCCCTGAGCATCCCAAAGAACCCCCAGGAGGAGAAGAGGAAGAGCCACGAGGTTGGGAAGAAGCAACCAGGAGTAGACCACGTGGAATCCACCGTTGACATTCCCAAGGAACATCCATCCTGGTTCTTCCTCCATGAGGACAGCGAGCCCGTGTGGCTCCAAAAGCCGACCTACGACGGTGCTGAGGGCCGGTTCTTCGCCTGGGAAGCAGCCAGAGCAGCAGGAAGGAGCAGTGGGAGGAAGGAATCTCCTCCTCCAGGGAATCCTTCCCCGGAAAAGAAGTAGGAGAAGTTTCGTTCGGGATGGGAAACGTGTAAAAAAATTCCTGGGTCGCGGTTGAGCCGGATGGGATTTGCATGTGGAGAAGACTCGGGGTGGATTTAAAGGATGGCTGCTTGTGGGGAGGGAATTCCTGCAAGGAATTCTCCTCCTCCCAATGGATTCTGATGGAGAAAGGTTGGATGTTGGCAGAACAAGATGATGTTCCCAGTGAGGGCTGGGAATTGGATGCAGGATCATCCTCCTTTCCATGTGTTTATTCCCTATAAAATCGAGTGTCTTTACCGGTGTCCAACTGAAGAAGGTTTGGGGAGGTGGCAGGAATCCCATTTAGGGAATCATTCCCGTGGGAATTCCTGCTGTGTTGTGCTTTTATTTGAGGGAAAAGTTGTTCCTGTTCCATCTGTTCATGTTTGGAATGCCCTGGGATCCTTTCCAAAGGCTGGTGCTGAGATAGAGCCTGATATTCCCAGGGGAAAAAAAAGCTCTTGGAGCATCAATCCCTATTTCTCATCCTTGGGTTTGTTGGGATTTGGTGCCAGGTTTTTAGGATCTTGATATCCATGGATGTGTCAGGAGGGACTTGGAGGTCCCACCTTTCACCTGCTTGGGGTGATTTCCTCTCTAGCTGGTCAAAACTTGATATTTGGGAAGATCCACGTGGCGTTGTTAGATCTGTGGGATAACTTGGCCTCTCATTGGGATCTTCTGTGAGTGATCCTGCTTGGAATTCAGGCAGGTCCTGGAATTTTGGGCATGGGTGGCTTTGATGGGATTTGGGATGGTCAGGAGAAGGTTGGTGGTGGGACCTGGTCCTGGTGGGTTCCTCATGCTGCTCCATCCCTGCTCTCCACCTCCTCCAGCTGCCTGCTCTGTCCCTGTATCCTGCTTGGAATTCAGGTCATATCCCTCTTTTCCTCTTCTCCTCTTCCCATTTCCCTCCAAATTAACAAATTCATCCACCTTTGGAAGTTGCTCCAGGAAAATCCACCGTTTCACAGCAGGATTTGAGGGCTTTTGTGATGGTTTTCCTGGGTAAGGACAGGGATTTTTCCCAGGCACTGGCAGGGATTTTTCCCCCCAGTCAGTAAGTTATTTTTCCCAGGTAAGGAGAGGGATTTTTCCCAGGTAAGGACAGGGATTTCCCCCCCCTGGCAGTGACAGGGTTTTTTCCTGGGTAATGACAGGGATTTTTCCCAGTCAGTGAGTTATTTTTCCCAGGTAATGACAGGGTTTTTTCCCAGGTATTGACAGGGATTTTTCCCAGTCAGTGAGTTATTTTTCCCAGGCACTGACAGGGATTTTTCCCAGGTAAGGACAGGGATTTTTCCTGGGTAATGAGAGGAATTTTTCCCAGGCACTGACAGGGATTTTTCCCAGTCAGTGAGTTATTTTTCCCAGGCACTGACAGGGATTTTTCCCAGGCACTGAGTTATTTTTCCCAGGCAGTGCCAGCCCTGTCCCTTCCAAGTGTTACTGATCATTATCCCAATTATCCCCATTAAAAACTGGGGTTATCCCATCCCTGGAAGTGCCCAAGGATGGCTCTCAGAGCACCCTGCTCTGTGAAAATTGTCCCTGCCCACAGAACTGCCTTAGAACTCCATGATCTCCACAGCCCTTTCCAACCCAAACCATTCCATGATTCCATGTTTTCATTCCCTTTTCACAAAAGAGCAGCTTCCCTGGTGTGATCTAGGAAATCCTGGAAGTTTTTTTCATGGAATAACCTCTGGGATCAGCTGATTTATCCCGTGCCCGGGTCAGGCAGAGGTGATTCCTTACTCTGTGCTGGGTTTTTTTTTTTAAGAAGATCCTGCTTACTTAAATCCCACTGAGCTGGAGGTTCAGAAAACTCTCAATCTCCATCCAGGGCCTCATTTCTGTTGGATCTCTCTTGATTTTCCCAGGAAAATGGCCGTGGATTATTTCCTGCACGACAAGATCTGGTTTGACAAACACAAGTACGACGACGCCGAGAGGAGGTTCTATGAGCAGATGAACGGCCCCGTGGGCAGCTCCTCCCGCCAGCAGGTAATTCCTGCCCTCTGGAATGTCAGGGCAGCCAAGAGGGCACCACCAGGTCCAGCTCCACCTTGGAATTTTGGTGGCATTCCCGTTTTCCTGGGGGGTTTTTGATGAGTCTTCCTGGTGTTCTCGAAACCAACCCTCGCTTACGACCGATTGGATTTTATTTTTTTTAATTTATTTTATTGGTTTGGTTTTAATTCCATTTTGTTCTGGGCTGGATTTGATCCCACGTGCTCCCTGTATCCTTAATTTCCCCAGGATTCTGGGATTGTGAGTGGGGCTCGTTTTGACTCATAAACCCCAAAATCCACCATTCCTTTGTGTTGGAAAAGTTGCCCCTGTCCCCTTTTTATCCTGGGAAAACCCTTGGTTTGCTTCCACTCTGGAGCAGCAAACCTTTCCTTTGGGATATTCCAAGGAATATATCCCAAGCTTTTGAACAGGGACACCCCCCAGCTCCAAAAAAACCCAGGATTTTCCTCCCTTTCTCTGTTCTTCCCGGAATATTCCGGGTGTTCCTGTGGAAGATTCTCTCGTGGTACTGGTGAGTTTGGGGGAAGGGGAAAGGGGAGGGGGAAGCCCAATCCTTCTGAGCTGAAACATTCCAGCTTAAACCTTATCCCACAATGATTCCTGGTGGAATTTATCCAGAGCTTTCCTAACCTCTTCCTGCTCTTCTCTGCTCGTGTGCCTTGGGATGATGAGGGTTCTGTGCCTGTTTTCTGGTGTTTCAAGGGAAGCTTTTTTGCCTTAAATCCTAACTTTTTTTGGCTAATCCTGCTGCCCATCCCTGGCTGAGGTGTTGGCACAGCATGTGGGAGATGGGAATGCTAAAAAACTGGGAGGAGAATTTCCAGTGGAGACCTCCTAGACCACTTTGAGCCCTGTCAGGAACTTCCAGTGAAGTTTTCCCTGTGGATTGAAGGGGTTTTTTTGGAGATCCTGCAGCAGTTCCATCAACCCTTTTCCCCTATGGAAAACTATCCCCCCCTTTTTTGCTCCTTAAAAACCTTCCTGCAGCCTGGAAATGATTCCCACCTGGATTTAGCCAGGCTGTTCCTCTTTTATTTCCTATTATTTATTATTTCCTGGGATTTGGGGGCTCGTGAGAAGTTTCATGGCTCAGGTTTGTGCTTGTGAGGTTTGGGACTTTAGGAGAGGGAGAGAGAGGCAGGGAGTGAATGGATCATGGGATTTCTGGGAAGGGAATCTTTGAATCCAGGCTAAGGCACAGCCACAGGAACACAGGGGAAAAAACAATTCCTGCTGCTCCTTTGGGTCTGGAGACGAGACTGGAGTCAGGGTTGTCACTTCCTGCCAGGACACAGGTAACACTTTGGAAAAAACAACTGCCTGAGGCTGGAATTTTCTTGAGGAGGGCTGGAATATTCAAGGAAAATTCTCAGGAGTGCTGGAGTCACTCCAACCCTCTGGCAGCTTTTCAGGGATAACAACAGGGAGTTGAAAAGCCTTGCCTGGATGATCCTCACGGGGACACGTGATGTGCCCGGGGCTTCCAGTCGAGCCACCACCCACCCCTTGGCTGCAAATCCAGACTCCCAGCAAGGCCTCTTCCCACTTCCCCTCGTTCTTCCCCCCTTTTTTTGCTCAGTTTTCCATGTTTTCCTGTTTTTTAAAAGGCCAATCTTGGTGCTTTCTGCGCTGTTTGCAGGAGAACGGAGCCAGCACGATCCTCCGCGACATTGCCAGAGCCAGGGAGAATATCCAGAAATCGCTGGCCGGAGTGAGTACCCAAACTCTCACCAGCTGGCTGCCTTGCATCCCATTTTTAGGGAATTCCAGAGCCATGGATTGCTTGGCTTTTCCTTTGGAAAGCAGAGGGGATCAAGGTGTGCAGTGCTGACCTGGATTGGGGGTGAAATTCCTTCAATTGGGCACTTTTCCCATTGCCGGTTTTTTTCTTTTTCTTTTTTTCTGCCACCTGATCTGCCCCTGTTTTCCTCCAGTTTTTAGGGTATGTGCAAAGAAATGGTGGTTTCCAGCCTCTGCAGCCAGGGAATTTGGGCTTGGCTGCTGGTTCTGAGGTTGGAGCATCCCTTAGGAATGGCCTGTAGGGAGGTGTTGCTGTGCTGAGTAGGGAGAACGCTGCAAAATCCCTGTTTTCCTGAGAGGAAAGTGAAATAATCAGTCAAGGAGTGGTTTTATGGGGAAGAAAAAATCCATGGAATACATTTCTTACCTCTGGGAATGCCAAAGGAATCCATCCTTTATTCATAAGGATTTGGCCTCGTAATTCCCACTTGGGGTGAGTTGAACCCCCTCAGTTTTGGTGTCAATCAGTGAAATAACAGGGAAAAACAAGGAATTCCCCCTTTCCCAAGGGGAATATTTCATATCCCTCCTTAGGCAGGAAGGAGCCAGATATTTGGGATGAATAGGAAGGAATCAAATGTTTTCAGCCCCAGCTGAAGGAAAATTTCCCTGGGCTGGAAAAAATAGGTGGATGAAGGAGCCCCCATCCCCAAGAGGGTCAGAGAACTCTGCACAAAGAGGGTTGAATTCCTTTGGGAAGAACTTTTTTGGGAGCTGGGCAAGGATGCTGCTTCCTCCAGGGAACCCAAAAACCAAATCCCCTGCAAGTGCTGCTCATCCTCACATTCCTGTTGGCCAGAGATGAGGAATTCTTTCCCTGACTCCTGTTAAAGAGTGTTTTTTTTGGGGAGAGAGTCACAAAAGTTTGGATCATCCACGTGCTGGGGGAACAGGCAAAGCACCAGCCCAAAGCCAGGACAGCAATTTGGGGATATAAATTCCTTTTTTGGGGTTAGTGCTGGGTATAAAATACCCCTCTGCTGGAAGATTTTCCTGGGAATGGGGCTTGGATCTTCTCTGTGGTTGAGGAATAAGTTGGAACCATCAGCTTTTGCATCCCTGAAGGATCATCATTAATCTTGGATAACCAGGCTGGACTTTAGGACCTTCCCAAACTTGTTTATGTCCCAAAAAGCCACCTTTGTGCTTGTGAGATCCAGGGAATAGCAGGAAGAGTGTTTTTATCCCAGGATTTCACTCTCTCCTTCCACCACAGTCACTGCCTTAGGGTGTAACAAGGGAAGAGCTGGCTCGGAAAAGATGGGAAGCTGGAAGTTTTCCCTGGGAAATTCAGGCTGGTTTAAGTGGAATGCCACGTCCCCAAAAGATGGGAATGAGCATTTGGAAGGATCCCAGGCCACAATTTATCCCTTTGGAATGGCAGGAATCATTTGTTTGCACATACCTCTCATCCTGCTTTGCATGGTCATCCCGCCTTCCAACAGTCTCCGGTCGGAATCTGCTCCATGACTGGAATCTGCTCCTTTCCTGCATCCCAAATTGTCCCCTGAGCCAGGGAAAATCCCACCCTGCCCCTCTCCAGCCTCACCTGGACTACTGAGTCCAGCTCTGGAGAAGGGAGACCTGGAATGAGTCCAGTGGAGGGTTAGGAAAGTGCTCAGGGTCTGGAGCCACCTCAATTAGGAGGAAAAGCAGGAATTCCCACGAGGAAAAACTTTGCTGTCCCTGATGTTTCCTCTCTATTTTTGGGAATCAAACTTCGGGCACCAAGAGATGTTCCCATCCCACCTTTCCTCAGCCTGGGTTGGGTTTTGGCCCCTTCAGAATCCCTAGGAATTGTTTTGTCTGGATGGTGGAATTCCCTGAGCCATCCCGCTGTTATTCCAGCTTTGCCAAGTGGGTCTGGCACAAAGATTTTGGGTTCAAAATCAAGGATTTAGGGGCTTTATCTGTGAGACAACACCCTGAGAAGTGAGGGAACTGGAACTCCCCCACCTTGGGAGTTGGGAATTATTGTGTGGAGCTTCTTGTTGACTTGGAAGAGGGAATTATGCAGAGAAAACCAGGCTGGCAGGGGGGGTGTCCTGTAGGGTGATGACCCCATTGCCCAAGGTTTGAAGCATCTTCACCTCGGGGAACATCCCCCAAAAGGATGTTTGTCCCAAATTCCTGAACGTGTTCCCAGGATTTGGGACTTGGTTGTGCCTCTGGTTTGGGAAAGGGAGGAGCTCCAGTTTAAGACCTTTGATCTCTTGTTTCTTTAAGCTTGGAGAGCAGGTCTCCCTCTCTTCTTCCCTCTTTTTTTTTTGAGGAATTGTGATTAGCAGGGAATCCAAATTATCCTCCCCCTGTGCTGGGGACACCTCAAATCCTGGGATCAGTTCTGGGCCCCTCATGGCAAGGAAGACTTTGAGGGCTGGAGCTTGTCCAGGGAAAGGGAATGGAGCTGGAAAGGAGCTGGAGCACCAGGAGAAGGGTCTGGAGAACTTCCTGAGGGAGCTGTGGGGGGATCAGCTGGAGAAAAGGAGGACTGGGGGGACCTTCTTGCTCCCTACAACTCCCTGATGGGAGGGTGGAGCCAGATGGGATCAGGATCAGGAACAAGGGGCAGGATGAGAGGAAATTACCTCAGGGGAAATTTATTTGGGATATTGGGAAAATTCCTCCTGGAAAGGGCTCTCCAGCCCTGGAGGGATTTCACATCCCTGTGGATGTGACCCTTGGGGAACAATGGACCTCGATGGGCTTTTCCCACCTCAGCCATTCCACGATTTCCCTCCTTGTGGCACCAGGCTCAGGGCTGGCATGGTGTGACAAAAGCCCTCTGTGCTGCATGAGCTTCCTGCAGGCCCCAAGGTGGGGTGGGGGGTGGAGAAGACTCCAGAATCCCTGGAGGAACATCTCTTGAGGCCACATCTCCCCCTGCTCCACCCCTTCCCCTCGCATGCGGATCCTCCCTGTGCTTGAGCTGCCTCTTTGAGTGGTGAAATCCTTCTCCATCTTTGAGTGCTGAAATCCTTCTCCATCTTTGAGTGGTGAAATCCTTCTCCATCTTGCCCACCTTTCCCCCCCAGCAGCAGAAGACACCTCCTCGGAGCAAGGAAGCTCCTTGTGCCCGTCCCAAGAGGCAGCAGGGCCGCTCTGCCGTAAGTGCTCCTCACCCCTGGCCTTTGCCTTGGAGCTCCTGGATGGCAATCCTGAAGAACACGAGGGTTGAGGTCTCCTCAGCCCCATGTCCAGCTCTCCAAACTTCCTGAGCCTGGAAGAGTGTTGGAGATGGAATTTGTGGAGCTCCTGCCCCTTTTTGTGTGGCTGGAGAAGGTCTCCTTGACCTTCCTGCCCCAGGAATCTTCCAGCACTGCTTTCTGAGCCAGAAAAAGTGTTGGAGATGGAATTGGTGGGGTCCCTGCCCATTTTTGTGTGGCTGGAGAAGGTCTTGGAGTCTCCAGGAGACTTCCAGCACTCCAAACTTCCTGGGCCTGGAAAAGTGTTGGAATTTGTGGGGTTCCTGCCCCTTTTTGTGTGGCTGCAGAAGGTCTTGGAGTCTCCAGGAGTCTCCCAGCCCCATCTCCAGGACTCCAAACTTCCTGAGCCTGGAAAAGTGTTGGAGATGGAATTGGTGGGGTTCCTGCCCCTTTTTGTGTGGCTGGAGAAGGTCTTGGAGTCTCCAGGAGTCTCCCAGCCCCATCTCCAGCACTCCAAACTTCCTGAGCCTGGAAAAGTGTTGGAATTTGTGGGGTTCCTGCCTCTTTTTGTGTGGCTGGAGAAGGTCTCCTTGACCTTCCTGCTCCAGGAGTCTCCCAGCGCAATCTCCAGGACTCCTGAGCCTGGAAAAGTGTTGGAATTGGACCTCTTGCCCCTTTTTTTGTGGATGGAGAAGGTCTCATGGACCTCTTGCCCCTTTTTTTGTGGATGGAGAAGGTCTCATGGACCTCTTGCCCCTTTTAGTGTGGCTGGAGAAGGTCTCCATGACCTTCCTGCTCCAGGAGTCTCCCAGCCCCATCCCTGGAAGTGTCCAAGGCCAGGTTGGAGCACCCTGGGAGAGTGGAAGTTGTCCTTGCCCATGGCAGGAGGTTGGAATTCCAGGATTCCCTTCCAACCCAACCCATGCTGTGATTTCTGGGATTCTGCCCCGCTTTCCTTTCCTTGTTCCTTGGATTCTCCACCTCATCCCTGTTTTCCTCTCTCTCCATCCCAAGGGGCTGCTGAGATCTCCATACCCCCCTTGGAATTCTGTGTGGAATGAATCCTTCTCCCCATTTATTCCTTGGAATTGCTGGATAAGGAACCTCCTTAACCCAAAAAAAAGAGGTTTTTGCTGTCAGGAAATGCATTTAAAGCCTCAGGAGACCCCATTTAAATTGGGCTTAAATTCTTAGGAGAGGAATCAAAAGCTGGGCTGGGAATAATGTTGGGAGCTTAGAAATCCTGGGATCTGCTTCCACCTTTCCCAGTGACAGCTGGGAGAGGAGACCAAGGGGTTCTGAGACTTTGAGTGGGGCTTGCTGTGAAATTGGATATCAATTTTCCCTGTTTTTAGTGGCATTTTGGGATCCAAGGGTGGGAAAAGCAGCTTTATCCTTTGCTCCTTGGGGCTGGCTGAAATTCCTTGGGATTTATCCCTTCCTAGAGCTGCTCCCTGACTTTCTGTCTTAGTTTGAAGGGAAAACATCCATGTTTTTTAGCTCTGCTCTCAATTCCCCCTTTCCTGAAGGCACAACTCTGCTTTATTTCCTGGAATTTTGGGGGAAAAAGCTCCATTTCATCCCTTTTTTCCCTTGTTCCAGGGTGCCAGCACATCTGGAGCTGCCGGCGACCAAAATGAACTCCTGGCCAGGATCTCCCACCTGGAGGTGGAAAACCAAAACCTTCGCAGTGGTGAGTGGGGGAAATCCTTGTCCTTGCCTTGGCAATCTGACACAGAACCTGGAAAATGGATTTATCCCGGTTTTCCCCCCTCTTTTCCCAGTGGTTGCAGACCTCCAGATGGCCATCTTCAAGCTGGAGAGCCGCCTGAATGCTCTGGAAAAGTCCTCCTCGAGCTCCCACCAGCCCTCGCCTGTCCCTCCCACCCAGGTGAGGTGGCCTCTCCCCTTCTTCCTCAAGAACCTTCTCCTCTTTTTCCTTTATATCTTCTTTCATTTTCCTCCATCTCTTCTCCCCTTTGTCCTAAATATGTTTTCCCCTTTGTCCTAAATATGTTTTCCTCTTTTTTCTCCTTCTTTTCTCCTCTTTTTTCTCCTTTTCTCCCCTTTTTCCTCCTTCTTTTCTCCCCTTTGTCCTCCTTCTTTTCTCCCCTTTTTCCTCCTTCTTTTCTCCCCCTTTTCCTCCTTCTTTTCTCCCCCTTT
>JAWMRD010000074.1:149525853-149542640 GCA_035584875.1 Syndactyla subalaris | reverse complement strand
TTCAGGAACAGCTGATGGAAAGCTCTGCCTTTGATGGCTCTTTCACAGCCCTGTGAAAAATCAACTGCAAAAGCGACTTTATTTCATTTTTGTTTTCATTTTGGCTCATCTTGACAGATATTTCCTGATTTGGGGGTTTTCCCCCCCTAACTTGGGGCAGAAATTCCATCCACAAACTGATTAATGAGGCAAATCTTTAATTTAAAATAAAAAAGTGGGTAGGATGGGTTAATGGGGGTGTTTTGAAGGGTCAGGAATGGTGTCCAGGATGGATTTGAACCATCTGGAATCCATCCAGGCTCATCCCCTTGGCCTTTTTTGGGAATGTTGAGTCTTTGTCCATCTCCTCTGGATGACAAATCTCCATCCTGGCCTTGGGATCTTCCCATTGGAAACCCCTTGGAGCCTTCAGAGGAGGTTTGAGGACCATCAGGATTCTTCCATGGCCAATCCTACCCTGGTGGGATTTCTGGTGGCTTTCCAGTTGTGTCTTACACGTAATGAGGGCTCTAATTGCACCTCTAATTTAATTGGAGCATCTTCAACATCTCCACATCAAAGATGGGGCTCATCAGGACAACTTTCATATCTCAGGTGGGTTGATAAGAGCGCTGAGATAAATCCCAGGCTGGGATTTTCTCTCTTCTCACCCTCGAATGTGTTTGTGGAAGGAGATGTGTCATAAAATACTGAAATTAGGAAGTGGTTTTTTTTGGGAGGGGGAACATCAGCTGAACCACAACCCAAAGTGGGACTTCGGTGGTGAGGCCCAAGGTTCTTGATTTCAGCCTGAACTTCTGCAGAGATGAACCCAAAATGGAGCATGTTTTGTCTTGGCTTCCTGTCTGGGATGTCCCTTTGGCCCCGTCTTTGTTCTCAGTCCATCCCCACGGCCCGTGGTGAGGTGGGAAGGTCATCTGGTCCCACCTCTCTGCTCCAGCAGGGCCATCCCAGGTGGGTCTGGGATGTCTCCAGTGAGGAGACTCCACACCCTCTCAGGGCAGCCTGGTCAGTGATCCCATTGGAGAAGTTCTTCCTCTTGTCCAGGTGGAACTTCCTGGCCATTCCTCCTGTCCCATTCCTGGTCCCACCCCAAGCAGAACCTGGTCCATGCTCTGCCCTGACACACAAGGGGAGGTCCCCTCTCAGTGTCCCCTCTGGAGGCTGAACAGCCCCAGCTCCTTCAGCCTTTCCTGCTCCCAGAGATCCTTCGACACCTCTGCTGGTCCCATTCCAGGATCTCCACGTCCCTCCTGTCCTGAGGAGCCCAAAGCTGGACCCAAAACTCCAGATGGGCCTCCCAGGGCTGGGCAGAGGGGCAGGACCCCCTCCCTGACCTTCTGGTGATGCTTTTCCTGAGGAACCCTCGGGATCCCACTGGATTCCTTCCCTGAGCCCCCTGGAATCACATCCCTGGTGGAGCCCCATCATCCCTGGTGGAGATGGCACTGTTGGGAATGTCCACTGGATGTTTTCCTTTGCTCCATTCCCCTGGTTTGTTTTGGGGTCAGTTTTTCCCTGGGAAACCATCTCTGTCATGGCTTTGGGATGGGATGGGTTGGGATGGGATGGGATGAGTGGGATTGTGTGGATCCTTCATGGAGCTGGGGTTCCTCAAAGTGCAGGGAATGGATGATGAATGGATCCCATTGATCCATGGGATCATGGAATGGGTTAGGTTGGGTTGGAAGGGGCCTTAAAGACCATGGAATTCCAAACCCTTCCCAGCTATTTTGCTGCCTCATCCGTAGGGTTTTCCCAATGATTCTTTCTCCAGCCCTGGAGATATTTTAGCCCAAATGTTGGTTTATCTCCTACAAACACCAAGGCAAAGCGCTCATGGGTGATCCTGGAGAGCATCTGGATCCCAAATCCTGGTGGGCATTTGGAGAAGGACCACCATAAACCTGTGGGAATTTTGGTAGGGCACCAAACTCTGGCTGGAGGGCACCAAACTTCTCTTGGAGAGAATTCCTTGGGATGATCCCATGGGATAAATGTCTCCATCTTCATCCCTCAGCCTGGACGACGTTCAGAGGGGTTGTCCCCCAGGTTTTGAAGGCTGGGAATGTTTTTTTCTCTGAGGCTTTTTCCATCTGCACCCAATTTCAGCACTGGGGAAAGAAGCCATTTATGGGCTGTCACTTCAGGAGAACCTCCAGGGGACATTAAAACACCTGGACATCAATCCTGTCCTTCAATCCTCCTGCTCGGAGATGGGGAGAGCTGGGACAGCTCCAGAGAAGCTCCCTGGATGCTCCAGAGGGGCTTTGAGAAACAGGAAATGCTGGAGCTTTGGGGATTGACTCTTGGGTTTTAAAGCTCCCCTTTCCCCTCCCTGGTGGGACTCGTGTCCATCGTGGTGGGTGGAGGGATGAACACAGGTCTGAGGGGGTGGGGAGATGCTCCAGGATTTTGCCATCTCCCCCTGGAATCACAGAACATTCCGAGCTGGGAGGATCATCCGAGTCCATCTCGTGCCCACCTGCTGGTCCCTTGTCATCTGCTGGGAGAGGAGCAGGGGGTGGGATAAGCCTGGAGACACCTGAGAAGTTCATCCTGGAGCGGAGCCGGGAATTCCAGCCTGGATGGGATCTCATCCCCACCCCGTAAGGTTGTTGGTTGGCCCAGTAACCCAGCTTGGCCTTTCCTCCCGCCCTCCACCTCCTCCTGCCAAGCCTCTTCATGGAAAAAGTTCCTCAACATCATTCCCGAGGCTGAGCCAGACCCTTCCACCAGTTGCTGCCTCCTCCTTTGCCAGAAGGTTGGGACCTGCCAACTCTCATCCCCATCCCGCTCCTGGGACCCGATGGACCATTTATGGCCTTGTGGGGCGTTGACGGCACCTTGAACCTCACCCAAAGCTTCCTTGGCTTCCAGAGGAGCCCTGGCCACCATCCCAACCCCCAAGGGAGGGGACAGGCTGAGGGGGAACCCCCACAGCGGGATGGTGGCATCTCCATCCCGGAGCCGGGGTGAGGTTTCACCCCGTGGCTTTTTAGGGATTTTGTGGGTTCTCTGTCGGGAATGCCTGGATTTTTTTTGTCCCCTTTTTTATGGTCCAACCTGTGGGCTGGGAGGGTGTCCCGGGGTGGGGGTGGGGGGTATAATTAGCCATCCCAACAGGTGGAAGGGATCGGATGGCCCTTCCAACACCCACCCCAAGAACCTCATCCTGCCCGGCGCAAAATTCCCAGCGGTAAAAGCGGCCCCGGAGCTGCTGGAAACAAACAGGAGGGGCTTTTCCAGCCAAGGGGGGGAGAGATGATCCCAAACCTGGCCCTAAAACAGTAGGATGTTCCGGAAGAAGGGCTGGGAAGGGCATGGAAAAGCCACTGGGAAACCCAAGCTGGGATTAATTTGTCACCGGTCCCTTCCCACCGGGAAAGAGCAGTTTTTTGGCTGTTTTCCCAAAAATACCTCAGCGTAGCATCTTGGGGGGGGGCTCGTTTTTTTCCTGCTCTTCTCCTTTCCAGGTTCTTTTTGGGCTGGAAATTTCTCTCCAGGAGAAGGAGAAGTGGAATCCCACTTTGCATTTTTGGGGTGGGGCGAGGAGTTGGACTCGCTGATCTTTGGGATTCCAACTGGGGATATTCTGGGATTTCAGGAACTGGGATGTTTGGACCAGGACCTGTCACCACTAGATTTCCAATTCCCACAATCCAATGCCTTTATTTTTCCCACTTCCCTAATTTGGTTTCGCTTTTTAAAGCGTTTTGAGGGCTGAAGGATTTTTGTGCTCGTGAATATTTGGGGAGAAATTCCTGTGTTTGAATTCCCGTCCTGTCACTGCCTTTTCCAAACGTTTCTCCTTGGTCCAGGAGGTGTCCTCTCTGCTGGTGAGGGGGGAAAATAAGGAAAATGGAGACAGGAGGCTCTGGAGCCAGGCTGGGAGAGCTGGGAATGTCCAGCCTGGAGAAGAGAAGGATCCAGGGAGACCTTGGAGCATCTTCCAGGGCCCAAAGGGGTTCCAGGAGAGCTGGAGAGGGATCTGGGATAAGGGATGAAGGGACAGGACACAGGGAATGGTTTCCTAGGGATAGGGGGGATATTGGGAAGGAATTCCTGGCTGGGAGGGTAGGAAGGGGCTGGGCTGGAATTCCCAGAGAAGCTGAGGCTGCCCCATCCCTGGAATTGTCCAAGGCCATGCTGGACAGGGCTTGGAGCACCCTGGGACAGTGGAAGGTGTCCCTGCCCATGGCAGGGGCTTGGAACGAAATGATCTTTACGTTCCCTTCCAACCCAACCCATTCCAGGATTCCACATTTTTCTAAACCCCAGGATTTTGGAGTCACGGCCAAACCCGGGCACTGTTTGAGCCACAGCTCTGCCTGTGGACCTGCTGCCCTTTAAAGCTTCCACCAGAGGTGGAAACTCACAGGAATGGGGGTTTTACACGGAGTTTTGAGTGGAAAAGCAGCTCCCTCCCCCCCCACGGAGCCGATATCCGTGCGTGCCCACCGGGATCCCGGCCCTCCTGCTGCTCCCCCCCATCCCAACCTCCTCCTCCCGGGGGGCAGAGCTGCCAAACCCTTCTGCCTTCTCGAGGAGAGCCCTCCCAGGAGCTCAGCAGGGATCCCGTGGATCCCAAAGGTCAGCACGGGGAGCTGCTCCCCGAGTTCTCCAAGTCTTGAATTAAAAGGGCAGGAGCGTCGGCGGGAAGGTGGATTTTCGGGAACGGGCGAGGTTGGTCCTGAAACCCTCCCTTTGTTTCCCTTCCCGTGGATTTATCGTGGGTTTTCCAGTGATTTATACAAAATTAGGCAAAAAATGGAGGTTTTCTGGGAGTTTGGAAGGGCCTTCTTGGGTTAAGACACATTTTTGTGGTGGGAAAGGTGGATGAGGGAATGGATGTCGGCGTTGGGAAGTGCCGAGTGGGTTGGGTTGAGTCTCACCACGGATGTCACTCCAAAACCTGATCCAGGTGGAGTGGAGCATCCTGGGTGGGAGTGGGTCCACCTGGGACTGACAGGGGTGTCCAGGACCTGCTCCCACCCTGCATCCCTTGGGATACACCACAACAAACTCTCTTGCCGTGACGGGGTTGGGAACAGTCGGAGATCAGAGAGAGGTTGTTCTTTCTCCTTCCCCCCCCCCAACATTCCCAGTGACCCAGATGGAAATCACACCTGGAGGCATCTCCTCTTCCCTGCCTGCACCTCTTCCAGCCTTTCCCACACCCCAAAGGTGCCATTTCCCAGCAGGAATCCTTATGGGGGACCCCTGGAGAGCTGGTGAGACCTCCCTTCCCACCGGTCTGGGAGTGCAGAAGCACTTTTAGGGATGCCCATCCTGGTGCCATCATTTCCAGGGCCACACTGAACTTCCTGGGATGGGGGAGCATCCACCCAGCTCCTTTCCAAGCCATGGGCAGGGCAGGTGGAGCTCCAGCCCCTCATCCATCTTTCCCAGCTCCTGGCAGCGATCCCAAAATAAGTTCTAAAGCAACTTTAATCCCTGCTTTTCCTTTCCCAAGTCCCAGGAACGTCTGGGACAACAAAACCCTGTGCCCTCTCCAAAACCACCTTCTCCAGCCCAATGAACCTCTTTGGGACCTCCCAGCATCACCATTTGGGGGGTAAATCATCACCTTTGGTGGTTTGGATCCATAAAATCTTGGAAAACTGTGAGTGGGCGTGGAATGGCACGGAATTAGGATTTGGATACGGAGCAGGAATCACCACCACATCCTTGTCTCCCTTTTGCAGGAATCACCACCACACCCTTATCTCCCTTTAGCAAAGCCTTGGTGGCTCCTGAAGGAACCCTTTTGTGCTCCCAGGGGATGTTCCCACCATTCCCAATCCTCTCTCTCTCCCTTTCCCTGGCAGTGCAAGAAGAAGCACACGCTGGTTTGTCCCGACTTCGCCAGGAACGGCGTCTGCCCCAAGGGCGCCCTCTGCAAACTCCTGCACCCCCAAAAGAGGCGCCACCCCAAGGAGGCCGGAGGGGATGGAGACCAGGACAACCCCCCTTCCAAGTGGAGAAGGGTCAAGGAGGAGTTGGACAGGTAGGAGAAAGAAGGAGAAGCTCCTAAATGGTGCCCGTCGGTGTCCTGGTTTATTTTAAGGTGTCGCTTTTTGGAGGGTCCCTTTGGGAAGGGTCGCTCCTGGTGGAGCCACCGTTGGGTTGGGCAGTGGGAAAGGTCCTCAGGCAGAGCTGGTGGGGAGGAAGGAGAGGATTCTCCCTCTGGAATGTGCCATCCAGGGCTTGGGCACCTCCAGGTATCTCCGAGGCTTTTGTGGACCTTCCTCCTGGGAGGTTCCCTGCTGGAAGTGGGGGCAGCTCGTCCATAACTCTGGGGAAAAGTGGGAACAATCATTCCTTGTTCCTTAAATCCATGTGGAGAGCGGAGCTGAGCCCTGGGCACGGCACAGAGGGGCTGGATTGGGCATGGAGATCCAGGAGGCTTTTTTGGGAAAGAGTTGGGATGGATCCTTGGAAGCTCCCTGAGCTCTCCCGGGTGGTTTTGGGTGCTGGGCTGGAGCCACAGGCTGAGGATGGATCCTCATCCTCACAAGGAGATGGATTTCCTCGGGCTTGGCACGTCCTTGCCTTCCCTTCCCTCACCCCCGAGCCCTTTCCGCAGGACATTCCGATGGAATTCCAGCAATTCCCACATCCCAACGGAATTCCATTCAAAGCCAAACTGGAGGAGCCAAAATCTGAAAGTCTGGTCCTTGGGAGGAGAAAACAGGGAGACTCCAGCCCTTGGTGGGAGGTGGGAAGGAAGGTGGGATGGAAACAGAGGGAGCTGGGAATGGGGCCAGCCTGGTCCGTGTCCCTTCCCTGGCCTGGCCCTTCCTTGTAAGGTAGCAGAGAGGTTCTCCCAACTTAACCCCGGTGACAGAAGGGCCTTGGAATGACACCCAGCTCACGTTCCCCGTGTGAACGAGGTGTTAAATAGCTCCCTGCTCTTTTTCAGGGAAGGGGGGCCGAGCGGGTTGGGAGGCTCCTGGCATGGTCGGGGATGGGAGCACGCCCGGCCTTGGAAGCTGCTCCACAGTGGGGGGGTCTTTTTTCCCTTTATTGGCACCGTGGTGGGAATGTCAAAGGAGCTGGAGTGTCATGTTTGCTTGGAGGAGAGAGGTGGGGTTGGGAATGAGCCAAGCCCAGCGGGATATCGGGATCGCTCGGAGCCGTCGCCGCTCCCCTCCATGTCCCCTTCCCGAAGGAGAACCCGGCACCTCCGTGGGAATCTGAGGAGCTGGGAAACTTGGAGGGAGAAACTCTGCCTGGATCCAGCTCAGCTCCGGGGGAATCAGAGGGATGGAGCCTCTTCCCTCACACAGGATGCCATTCCCAACGTTGCCAAGCAGGATTGTTTCCTTTTTCCATGTTATTTTTGCCAGGAATGATCCAGCTCAGCTCCACGACGATGGGGAAATTCCAGGACCGTCCGGAGCGGAGCAAGAGGGGAAGTTTTGGAAAGAAGAGGACCCCAAACCAACGAGCTGCCTGCAAAAACTCCCATCCTTCATCTCCCTCCGATCCCCGGAATATCCCAGATCCCAGGGCTGCAAGGTGGAGAAGGATGAGGATGAGCCAGAGGATGAGCCAGGTAGGAATCACATCCTTGATTTTCGCTCCTGGCTGCTCTGATTTCCCAAGTGGGGCCGTTATTCCCTGCTGCTTTCCATGGGTTTTGTTGGGATTGGCTCTCCTTGGGAATCACCAAACCAGTTGTTACTGGGAGCCCAAACTGGGATGGCACATCCAGGCACAAATCCTTGGATTTGCTCCCAAAACCACACAGGAGGGTTTTGTGTCCTGTATTTTATCATCACCTCCTTCCTTACCCTATAAATTATTCTGTGATGGATCCAATCTCATTCCCACGATGGGAGAGCTGGTGTTTCAATGGGATGCACCACAGAAGGACCTTCGGACCGTCCATCCCGGTGGGAAATACCTTGGAAGCTTTGGAATGAAAACATTCCAGTGGGAAATGATTCACGGGCTGCAGGTCTGAAGGAAGAGCTGCTTTAATCTGGGGTCATCTCTGGAAAATTTTGGGGAAACGCAGCTTGAGGAGGAGCAAAACTTCCTAGGAATTCTGACACGCTCCTTTTTATTCCGGGAAAAGCTCAGGGATGACTGGGGGGGAAAAAAGTGGGAGAAAAGTGTTGGAGCCGTGGGAAGAATCCTCCTTGTTTCTCTCCAAAGTGGCTCCTGGTGGAGTTTTCCTGCTGGAGTTTTCCACTTCTCCCATATTTCCCTTGGGTTTTCCACTTCTCCTGTATTTCCCTTGGGTTTTCCTCTCCTAATCCAACTCCTTCATTGGAAAATCCCTTCATCACCGGCGAGGGATGGGACTTTGGGCTGCTCCAGGGATGTTTCTCCATGGAGATCCCGAGGCAGGGGCTGTGCTGGGAGGGAGGTTTTTGATGGGATGATGCTCCACACTTCCCTTTTCCTCTCCCATCCTTCTCCAGAGGGATGTGCAGCCTCTGGATCTCCTGAGAGATCAGAAATCCCAATATTTCGTGGCAGGAGCCATGAAATTCCCACCCCCAGCTCGGCTGGCACGAGCAGCCTTTCCCATCTTCCACCCCTGCGATCCCAGCGGGAGAAGGGATGACTCCAGCACCAAAATCCAGGCTGGAGAAGGTACCAGGGATCTCCAGGGCTGTGCCTGGCTCGGCCTCTCCGAGCCACGGAGGGCTGAGATGCCTTAAGGCTGTCGGAAAGAGAATTCCCGGGATTAGCAACATTTTCCCGAAGTCACCGGAGCGCGCCCGTGCTGTCGGGCACCAAGGGACCATTCCGGCTGGGAATCCAACTGGGAAAGCTCCTCTCAGCTTCCCTTTCCAGGGATTTCTTTCCCCCTCCTTCCCTCTCCTTGGCTCTGGTTCAACTCCCTTTTGATCCCGGGGAATTGTTCCCAAAGCCGGGTGTTTTGTCTCCGTGATGAGGTCGGAGCGATTAATCCGTGGATAAGATGGTTGTTGGGACTGGGATTGGCCAGGAAAAGCTCTGGATTCCTGGAAAAACGTGGTGAGGAGGGAAAAGAAAATCTCTTGGCAGCAAGGGTGTCCTTTTCCTCTTGGCTCCGGCCTGTGCATCCAGGGAAGGAGGATTTCCAGGAGTTTTGGATGGGGGGGAGGAGGAGCTGGTTCAGCTGGGAATGTCGGGAGGAGATCCATGTGGAAATGATGATTTTGGGATGGGGATCCATGTCCCTTCCTGCTCCTCTGCCCAGGAGAGCGTGTGTGGCATCAGGAAAGCAGATGTTGGAGGATCCATAGGGAAGGAAAACCGGGCAGGAATCAAAGATTCCCTGCCAAAGGAATGCAGTGGGAATGTTGTCCCGTGGGTTTGCCAGTGTTGGGTCTCACCTCAACACTCCTCCAAGGGGTTTGGAAGTGCAGGAGCATCCTCAGAGCTCCCAAAATCCCATGGGACAAGAGGAATCCCAGCCACCAACGAGGCATCATCCCAAAAGGATGAGGCTGTTGGTTCTCCTAAAGGACCAAAACCTTCGTGGTGGCCTGGACTGGTGGGTCCCTTCAGAAACATCCCTCAGGATATCCTGGGATTCTGAGTTTGGAGCTGGGCTGGGGGTCAGGATGAATCTTTGGGCAGCCCTAGGAAGTAGCTGGACTCTGTGGTGGGGTTTTGGGAAACTACCTTTGGAAAAGGGCATGGGAAAGGAGTGGAGTTGAACTTGCTGTTGTTCTCCCAACTTACTGGGAATTTGGGATAATTTGTTGCCAAGGTTGGACTCGATGATCCTTGGGAGTCCTTTCCAACTCAGAATATTCTGGGATTCTGAGTTTGGAGCTGGGCTGGGGGGTCAGGATGAATCCTTGGACAGCCCTAGGAAGTAGCTGGTGGGATTTGGGGTTCTGGACCTTCGGACCAGGGATATATCCTGGGATTCTGAGTTTGGAGCTGGGCTGGGGGTCAGGATGAATCCTTGGACAGCTCTAGGAAGTAACTGGTGGGATTTGGGGTTCTGGACCTTCGGACCAGGGATAACGTTGGGTTTGTGCCTGTGAAACCTGAATTTGGTGCAGATTTTCAGGATGGGGGACAAGGAGGAGGATGGGGGGTTATTTTGGGAGCTGAATTCCCTGGTTGAACAGCCACAGTTGGAGGGAATGCCCTTTTAATGCTGGAATGAAACCAAACGTGCACGACAGGGATGGGGAGGGGGTTTGGGGATGACCTTTAAGGTCCAGCGTGGGCCACAACCTCAGCTTGCAGGGTCTCAGTGGGGGTCTGGGCTCGGGATGGAGGGACAGGGAGATGGAAAAAGAGGGATGTGCAGAACCCACCGTCATCCTCCTGACCTTCAGGAAGAGCCTGGGAATTTGGGGTCGGGGGGGGGAATTTGTTGACGAGGCTTTGGGACAAACCTTGGGCTCGATGATCTCGGAGGTCTTTTCCAACCCAAATAACTGTGGGATTTGAGGGCTTTCCAAGCATCCTCCAAAACCTGCGGCACGGGGAGGGCAAATCTCTCCCGGGAAGGGTGGGTTTGGATCCATCTCATCCTTCTCCTTGTGTTATCCAGCCGGGATAACCGGAGGGAAAACCGCCCTCCCCTTCCCTGTTTCCCAGTGAAACGGCCTTTTCCATATTTCACCTCCCAGTTAAATCACCGGTACCGGATCCTCCCCTTTCCAACCCACCTCCAACCCTTGCCATGGCGTGCTAATTTAATTAGAAAGCACCCATTTTAGTTAATTTGTTCGAGAAGATCACGGCGCCGCTCCTGCCGAGAACCAGATGTTTCCCCCCTTCTCCCCCGACGAACATTCCGGGCTGCCTAAACGGCTCCGCTCAGCCTTGTTTAGGAGAGAAAAGAGGATTTTATGGCCGCAAACGACCCTCTCTGTAAACATTTTACAGCTCTCTGCACGTCGGAGGGACGATAAACCCCGGGCTGCAAATTTGCCACCATACAGCCGTGGTTTTATTGTCGTATTTCACGGTCGTAACGTTCATGGAAGATGCTGCTCCAAGTGGTTTTTAAGGGCTCCGCCGAGCGCGCTCCGATGCTCCGGCTTCCCGGGAATTCGGGGAGTAGGGAGGATGCTCCGGGGTTTGGTTGAGGTTTTGGGGGTCTGGAGGGGTCGCTTTGGAAATCTGGGGGTTCTGTTCCGTTCTCTCAACCCAAACGGGGGTAACACAATGATGGTGGGTCATGATTTGGCCATTCCCATCTCCTGGAATCAGAATATCCCAAGTTAGGGACACACAGGGATCATCCAGGTCCAACTCCTCATGGGTTTCGTTCCTGGAGGTATCACTTTGGAAATGTGGGGTTTCACCTCCTTTCTGCCAACCCCAACAAGTTGTCCCATTGTTGCCCCAGTGGTGGTGGGGCCTGATCTGACCATTCCCAGCTCCTGGAATTGTGGGATATCCGGACTTAGGGCCACACAGGGATCATCCAAGTCCAACTCTTTATGGGTTTCGTTCCTGGAGGGATCGCTTTGGAAATTTGGGGTTTCACCTCCTTTCTGCCAACCCCAACAAGTTACCCCATTGTTACCCCATTGGTGGTGGGGCCTGATGTGACCATTCCTGGCTCCAGGAATCAGAATATCCTGAGTTAGGGCCACACAGGGATCATCCATGTCCAATTCCTTACAGGTTTCGCTTCTGGAGGGGTCGCTTTTGGAAATTTGGGGTTTTCTGTTCCGTCCTCCTGACCACAATGGGGGCAACACAGTGGTGGTGGGTCATGATTTGGGTGATTTGACCATTCCCAGCTCCTGGAATTGTGGGATGTCCTGATTTAGGGACACACAGGGATCATCCAAGTCCAATTCCTTACAGGTTTCGCTTCTGGAGGGGTCGCTTTTGGAAATTTGGGGTTTTCTGTTCCATTCTCCTGACCCCAACAGGTTGCCCCATTGTTGCCCCAGTGGTGGTGGGGCCTGATCTGACCATTCCCAACTCCTGGAATCAGAATATCCTGAGTTAGGGACACACAGGGATCATCCAAGTCCCATTTTTCATACAATCCTGGAATGGTTTGGGTGGAAAGGGACTTTAAGGATCATCCCATGGGCTAAGCCCTTTCCAAGGCTCTCCAAAGTGACCTGGAAGGGGTTAAGGGATATTTTTCCTTTGGGAATGAGGGAGGGAAGAGCATTTGGAGAATTTAACCCTGAGCACCCAGCAGGGAAAGGCTGGGATGGATCCCGGTGCTCCAAGCCGTGCTCTGGGTGGATCTTCTTCCTGGAGGAAGATGCAGGAGAGGGTGGAACCCCTTGGTGGCATCAGGAGAGCCACGGAGACCGAATATCCCATCGGGCTGGGAGTTGGTGGGGAAGGGAAAGCAACAAAAAATTCCAGCAAAGCTTTTTGTAGCTGGATGAGAATGTTTGGGAAGCTGTGTCCCTTTGCTTTGGGGCTTGGGAACCTTCCACCCATGACATGGGGCATCTCCAGCTGCTTCCCACTTTTCCACCTCCTGGAGAAAACCCATTTTTAAGCCCACAGTGACCACGAACCGAGCAGGGTGAGGATTTGGCCCCTGGGACCTGACCCACCTCCTTCCTCCAAAGGGAATTCCCGGCCTCGAAATCCCTTCAAATCCCTCTCGTGCTGCATCCAGATGCAACAAATTTGCTTTTACCTTCCCTGGTGTTGGGGGGGGTGGAAAAAACCCCCATTTTCTGTTGAAAAGAATCTAATGGTGCCACCTGAAGGGTGATTTACTGCTCCGTCCACCCCCTCGCCCCGGCTCGTACATTCCCATCAGATCCCCTCCTTTCTCCTTGGAGGAGAGTGGCAAGTCCCTCCGTCTGCCTGACACCTCCTTAGGCTCGGGCAAAATAAATGTTGATCTCCACGGGGTTGGCAGGGGGGAGGAAAGAGCTGGAAATCCTAATTTTCTGGAGAGATTGACAAGCTCAGCAAAAGCCTCCCCGGGTTTCCGACGGCTCCGGCGCCGCTTCTTCCCCCTCGGAAGGCGCTCAATCATGGGGGGAAGGAGAGCAGGGGGGTTTCTCAGCTAACTAGAAACCATCTCCCTGCTTCCCTGGGAGATGGATGGAGCCTCTGCCGAAAGGCGGGCGAGGAGGAGAGAGGGGGGGAGAGAGCGGAGGCGCCGGAGACGAAGCCCGAGATTGATCGCGCCATTTGCAGGGTCTCCCATGCACAAAAGTGGGAAATGTCTTCTCTTTTCCAACCAGGGTTTTGGGGACGGGGGTTTCGCCCGTTCCTTCCTCCCCAAGTGGGAAGAGGAACCGACTCGGTGCTTTTTTTTGGGTTGGTTTTGGTGTTGCCGGTTTTTTTTAAGGAGTGTGGTCGGGCTCGAGGTCTGGGAGCATCAGGGAGTTAATTACAGTCAATTAGAAGGAAAAACAACAAAAAGAAATCATAATTCTACTTCTTTAATCATGTTTGCTCTGGAATGCCTCGCAGAGATGTCGGCTAAGGGTGTTTTCTCTGGATCATCCAGAGGGAATTGAGCCATTCCCACCATTCCCACTGAACCAGGACCACGGTTGCTGGTGGGACAACATGGACATCCTGGTTTTGACCCCTTGAGTTGATGACCAACATCTCTGCTGGACCCAAATTCCAGCAACCAGGATATCAGCTAATGGTGTCTTCTTTGGCTCATCCAAAGGATATTGAGCCATTCCCACCATTCCCACTGAACCAGGACCACGGTTACTGGTGGGACAACCTGGACATCCTGGTTTTAACCCCTCAAGGTGACCCAAATTCCAGCAACCAGGGTGGGAGATACTCATTAGTGAAGGTTTTTCCAGCTCATCCAGAGGGAATTGAGCCATTCCCACCATTCCCACTGAACCAGGACCACGGTTACTGGTGGGACAACATGGACATCCTGGTTTTGACCCCTCAAGGTGACCCAAATTCCAGCAACCAGGGTGGGAGATATTTGCTAAGGAAATTTTTCCCAGCTTATCCAGAGGGAATGGAGCCATTCCCACCATTCCCACTGAACCAGGACCATGATTGCTGGTGGGACAACATGGACATGCTGGTTTTGACCCCTTGAGCTGATGACCAACAGCTCTGCTGGACCCAAATTCCAGCAGCCAGGATGGAGTTATCAGCTAATGGTGTTTTCTTTGGCTCATCCAAAGGGAATTGAGCCATTCCCACCATTCCCACTGAACCAGCACCACGGTCCATGTTGTCCCACCAGCAACCATGGTCCTGTTTCAGTGGGAATGGTGGGAATGGCTTAATTCCCTTTGGATGAGCTGGAAAAAACTTCATTAATGCGTATCTCCCACCCTGGTTGCTGGAATTGGGGTCACCTTGAGGAGATGGATTCCCTCCATCTTCTCCATGACCTTCCCCACCTCCTCTAATCCTGAGTGAGGGGGGAATTTTCCCACTAAACCTGAGCAGTTTTTTCCTGGGAAAGCTCCTGTTTTTCCCATCTTCATCCATCCCAGTGTCTTCTTGCCCAAGGGGCCACAGCTCTCCTTCCCACCCATCCCTCTGGTAGGTGGAACTTCATAAGCACCTCTCCAAACCCCCTGGAGAGGGAAAAAACCCCTTTGGAGAGGGGAAAAAACCCTTTGGAGAGGGAAAAAAACCCCTTTGGAGAGGGGAAAAAACCCCTTGGAGAGGGAAAACAGGAGAACCTGCAGAAAGGCACATCCAAAGTTGGGTTGAAATGGAAAGGGACTTCCCGCCATCCACCTTGATCCATGGGATGTTCCTGGACTTGTCCTACCAGGAGGTCACTTCCCCACCGTGTTCCAGCAAGCAGAACTCATCACCTGGAGCATCCCAGGGGGAATATTGGGAATGCCAGGGGGATCCCAGAGCATGGAGCTTGAGTGAACCCCTCAGCTCTTCCCAAGCAGGTCCTGCTGTTCACCTCAGGCTCCAGTGGGAAGGTCTTGGTTCCTTTCTATTCCCTTTTTCACCCATAACTCAGGAATTTTGCAGCAGATCCACTGCTCTTTGGTGGGAAGGGACCTCCAAGTGCTGCTCTGGGGGGTTGAGGCTGCTCAGGGATTTAGGGAATGAGCCACCCTGGACATGGCCAAGGGGGAAGTGGAGCAGAAGAGGAGCTCAGGACACTCCTGTGCCTTCATCCCAAGGTGTTTCCAAGGTGACTTGAGCCAACCTCCATGACCTTCTCCTCTCTTCTTCCTCTCCCCTCCCAGACACCCCCAAAAGGAAGAGGGTCTTGCCAAGAACCATCTTGGAGGACGCCGAGACCGCCCGTGTGGAGGGTGCCAGAGGTGAGGCCGCCCAAAAACCCCCACATTCCCATTTCTCCAGGGCTTTAACCCCTTCAAGGAGAAACCTGGGACTATCCAAGTGTGTCCATCACCCCACCATCCCCTTTCCCTTCTCTCCTTCCAGGCAAAAGGCTGCAGATCAAGCCCAGGCTGTGAGGAATTCCCGATCCGACGGCAGCCGACCCGCTCAGGGACCGGAGAGCCGGGCACGGCCTGGCACCTACCTCAGGACGCCGTGTCCACACATGGCACCCCCCTCCTCCTCTTGCTTTCCCAGGACAAGGAGCCACTTGGGAATGCTCCACTCCTTCCCACAGGGAATTCACACCCCAAAGGGCCTCGTTTGGAGTCTTTTGAGTTGACCAATAAATGACCTTTCGGGTCGGTTTGTTGAAGGCAAATCTGCTCAGTGAAGGGTGAAGCTCCTTGGATGATTGTGGGGCTGGGAAGAGCTTCCCATTCCCATGGGACACGAGGTGATCCGGGCACCTGAGGTGGTTCAGTGCCATCCTGTGACATTCCCACATCCAGGTCAGCCACTCTTTTGGGGACAAGTCACCGTGCTGGGATGGAAAGCCCCCCCAAACACCGATCCCTCCGTTCCTAGAGCCCACCTGCATCCATCCCTTGCTTTTGGAAGGGCATTCCTTGGAGCAGAGCATTCCTGATGGGAATGTCTTGGGAGCTGAGCTCACTCCCTGCAGCATTCCAGGGTCTCCCATGGTCTGGTTGCACCCCATCCCCACCTCTCCCCATCCCATGGGAGACCCAAACCGACTCTTCCAGAGGGGTTGTTTTTTTTTTTGGGATTGTCCAAATCCAGGCAGGAGCAAAGCCTGGAGAGAGCGATGGGATTTTTGCATCCATAGCTACAAATTCCAAGGCATTTTGGGCTGGTGGGTGCCGTTCCCCAACACGGGTGGGAATTTGGGGGTATCCAGGATTCCCCATGGGCAAAAATCCTGAGGAAAAAAGGGATTTGGGAAGTGCTGGAGCTCCCTGGGGATGGAGCTCCTGGCTGTGTTTGGGAATGGGATGGGCTTGGGTGCTCCAAAGCTCCGGGAAAGCTCCGACGGCGGCGGCTTCGCCTCCCAAACAGCCCCACAGGGGGTTTCCCTTCCCCACAGGAGTGACCCCCACGGGGGGGCTTTGTCACCATCCCAAATCCAGAGCGTCCTCCCCAGGGGTGGAGATGGGGGGTGTCTCTTGTTGCCACAGGAGCTGTTTTGTAATAAAAACTCCGTCGCCTCCGTTGATACGAAAATGTCTTTTATGGATCCTGTGTTTTGATTTGTAAATAAAAGAGTTTCCTCCCGGGCTGGGAACGTGGCTTTCCTCAATTCCCAGCCATCATCATCCCCTCAAACCCAATGGAGGAGCCACCCCAATCCCTACATCTTTGGGTTCTTTAATTAATCCAACTTTTCACCCCGAAAGGACCTTTCTTCACCAAAACATCAACCCAAAAACCAACTAAATTCACCACAAATCACCCCTGGGCACAACAAGCTTCAAATCCTCAGGGTTGTCCCATGTGGAGCTTTGGCTTTTCCCATCTCCGTGAATCCCTAACGAGGATTAAGCCTC
>JAWMRD010000074.1:149477859-149489566 GCA_035584875.1 Syndactyla subalaris | reverse complement strand
ATTATGGATCCTGCTCCTACCCTATGGATCCTGCTCCTTCATTATGGCTCCTGCTCCTTTCCAATGGATCCCACTCCTTCTCTATGGATCCTGCTTATTCCCTATGGGTCCTGCCCCTTCATTATGGATCCTGCTTAATCCTTATGGATCCTGCTGCTTTCCAATGGATCCCGCTCCTTCATTATGGATCCTGCTCATTCCCTATGGATCCTGCTCCTTCATTATGGCTCCTGCTCCTTTCCAATGGATCCTGCTCCTTCTCTATGGATCCTGCTCCTTCATTATGGCTCCTGCTCTTTCCAATGGATCCTGCTCCTTCCCTACGGATCCTGCTCTTTCCCTGTGGATCCTGCTCCTTTCAAATGGATCCTGCTCCTTTCAAATGGATCCTGCTCCTTTCCAATGGATCCTGCTCCTTCATTACGGCTCCTGCTCCTACCCAAAGGATCCTGCTCCTTCTCTATGGATCCTGCTTATTCCCTATGGATCCTGCTTCTTCCATATGGATCCTGCTTATTCCATATAGATCCTGCTTATTCCCCATGGATCCTGCTCCTTCATTATGGCTCCTGCTCCTTTCCAATGGATGCTGCTCCTTCTCTATGGATCCTGCTTATTCCCTATGGATCCTGCTATTAAATTATGGATCCTCCTCCTACCCTATGGATCCTGCTCCTTCATTATGGATCCTACTCTTTCTCCATGGATCCTGCTCCTTTCCAAAGGATCCTGCTCCTTCCCTATGGATCCTGCTCCTTCCCTATGGAACCAGCACCTTCCCTACGGATCCTGCTCCTTTCCAATGGATCCTGCTCCTTCCCTATGGATCCAGCTACTTAATTATGGATCCTGCTCCTTCTCTATGGATCCTGCTCCTTCACTATGGATCCTGCTCCTTCCCTATGGATCCTGCTCCTTTGCTATAAATCCTGCTTCTTCTCCATGGATTCTGCTCCTTCCCAATGGATTCTGCTCCTTCTCTATAGATCCTGCTTATTCCCTATGGATCCTGCTCCTTCAGTACACACCTGGTATGGCAACACCAGGGAGATCCCAGATGATCCCAGAGAACCAGAATTTTGCACCGGAACAGCCTTGGAGGTCCTCTAAAGTTCACATCCAACTGAATTGTCCCCTGTTTGCCACCCCATTCCGTTCAGGGGTAAGGAAAGGGCTTCTGACACACGAGGAGTAGCATCATTCCCTAAAAGCAAATACGATGCTGGAATAATTTTGGGCTGCAAAAAAACCCTGTAGTGCCTCTCTGAGAACATCCTAACTTCCATCTTTAATTCCACTGCTTGTTCAGCTCCTGGAGGGCTCAGTAAGATCAGGATGAACCGACTGGGAAGGGGGATGGAAAACAGCAGGGATCCTTTGCTGTGCCATGAGGGTGGGGATTCACCTGCTGCATCCATAAGAGCAGGAGAGAATGTTCTCCGCCAGTGGAATTCCATCACCTGCTCTCTTCCATTGGATCCAGACCAGAGGATTCTGTTTCCAGCAGTTTGTGAGGGTGGTTCAGCTCTGAGCAACCAGACCTACTTGGAGATGTCCTTGTTCATTCCAGAGGGGTGGGACCGAGTTTTTCCAAGTCCTGTCCAGCTTGGCCTTGGACACTTCCAGGGATCCAGGGGCAGCCACAGCTTCTCTGGGCAACCTGTGCCAGACCCTCCCCATCCTCTCTGCCAGGAATTCCTTCCCAGTGTCCCATTCTGGCAGTGGGAAGCCATTCCCTGTGTCCTGTCCCTCCATCCTTTGTCCCAAGTCCCTCTGCAGAATTCCTGAAGCCCCTTTAGGCACTGGAAGGGGCTCTGAGGTCTCCCTGGATCATTCTCTTCTCCATGCTGAGCAATCCCAACTGTCTCAGGCTGTTTCCATAACATCTGGACATCTTCCCCTCCCAGATCAGAAGCTCCCCCACATCCCTGTGCACCAGATGTCCTGGACAAGCCAAAAACCCAATAAAGGGACTTGTTCAACAATGAAAAACAGACAATTGGGCTCGATCCTGAACCTGCAACAGCCTGAGGGTGTTGAGGGCCCTGGCTCAGGGTCCCTCCCTGCTCCCAGAGGAATGGCCAGGAGACCTGGTGCTGGGACCAGTTTGCCAAGGGCATTTTGGGCTGTGCCATGCCCTGGAAGTGGCTCCTGGCAGAACTCCAGGACTAACAGAACAGCACTGGGGTGTGAAGGCTCTGGCAGGAGGGATATCCAAGGGCTGTCCATGCATCCTTGGGGTGCTCTGGATGGGCTGCAGGATGATGGAGCCAGGAGATGAGAGGTATAAGAACTTGGGAAAGGACCAGCCAGCACGTAAAACCCCACTGCCCCATCCCTGGAAGTGTCTAAGGCCAGTTTGGATGGGGCTTGGAGCAACCTGGTCTCGTGGAATGTGTCCCTGCCCATGGCAGGTGGCTGGAACGAGAAGATCTTGAAATTCCCTTCCAACCCAAACCATTCTGTGATGATTCCATGAAAAGCCTGGAGACAGAGGGGTAAGGAGGGGCTGTGGTGATGCCTGACTTGCTCCCTCTCCCCCTCAGTGCTGCAGGTTGGGTTAGGGTGCTCCTCCACCCCCTCTGGATGAGGGATTTTCCTGAGCCTGCAGCGCTGAATGGCTTGGCTGCGATCCCTGACCCACCTGTCCCTCCAGGATGAAACCTTAGCTCGGGGCTGGGACCTCTGGCCGGGCTAGTTTGGAGTCTGATATATTTTATGCCCCTGCCTGAGGAGGTTTGTGCTGCTGGAGCCTCGCACTTCCCCGTGCCAGGTCGGTGTAAGTGGATCCCTGCAGCTCGTGGCTTGCTATGTTTCCCAGCACAGTCTGTGCCGGTTAATATGTACCTCCAGGAATTTGGAGATGCTCCTTCCAGCAGGGAGGCCCCTGGGTAAGACGGGGCATCTTCTCTCCATGACGTCAGCCCTCGTTGGGCCAAAAGGCTCCGTGCCCGGGTGCTCCACGAAGGGCTCGGATCACGGAGTCCCAAAATGCCCTCCGAGACCTTCAGGTTTCCTACTGTAAAAGTGGCTGCGCCGTGGAACCTCCAGCCCTGCCCACCCAGGACCCCCTGGCCATGCACGACTTCACCGTGGTGGTGTGGGAATAGTGGGAATGACATGGGTGGGATGCTGCCCGTGGGACAGCTCTGCTCTCCCATGGTGAGCCTGGGGGAAGCCCGTGGGTGGGCGCTGAGCTCCGTGTGTCTTCCCAGTGGGAGGTGGCAGGGGATGCATCGGGTGTCAGCCCTGGGTGCCAGCCAGGGTGTCTTCTGACAGCCCCTGGGGCCCTGGCGCTGCTCGTGGGGTGAGCAGCCCCCATGGCAGGTGCCCTGCCAGGAGGGGAGGGAGGGCTGGGAGGGGACGGGGAGGGGGATATTTGAGACCCAGGCATGGCTTGTGCCCAGCTCCTGCCACCCCAGGCGTGGAGGGCAGCCCTGGAGGGGGGTGGGGGGGAATGCCTGGCCGAGATGTACCTGCCAAGCGGGTCAGCAAGGATGGGCATCTCCCCTCTCTGGCATTGGGAAAGCACCAAGAGGGTTTTGTAGGGCTTGGATGCCTGGCCAGGAGGGCTCTGGAGAGTGTCTTGGAGCAGCTTTCTCCCTCAGAGCAGGTTTGGAGCTCGAGTTTCCCTGCAGACACCTCACTGCTCTCATTGCTGTGCCCCACAAATGCTGTCCTGCTCTTTGTGACAATTCTGATTCTCTGGAAATAGGACCAGAAGTTTCCTCCTTTTGCTCTTTTCTTCTCCCCACCATCCCTGACTTGTCTGTATTCAGCAGGGTCCACCTGAGGTGCTGATGCTTCTCTCAGGTTTTTATCCTCATCCCATACCCTTCTCCCTTGCCATTCCATGTCTGTGTTCCAGCAAAGGTCCCTCCTCTGTGAAATAAGTCTAAGGCTTTTGTAGAATCATAGAATAATTTGGATTGAAAGGGACATCTAAAGATGTATTGGTTTAATTTTAAAGATCATCTCATTCCAACCCCCTGCCATGGGCAGGGACACTTTTTACTATCCCACATTGCTCCAAGTCCCATCCAACCTGGCCTTGGACGCTTCCAGGGATTTAGGGACAGCCACAGATTCTCTGGGCAACCTGTGCCAGGGCCTCCCCACCATCACAGAAGGGAATTCCTTCCCAGTATCCCATCCAAACCCTCCATCTGTTAGTGGGAAGCCATTCCCCCTCGTCCTGTCACTCCAGACCCTTGTAAAAAGCCTCCATCCTTCTTGTAGCTCCTTCAGGTACCAAAAGGCTGCAATTAGGTCACCCCAAAACCTTCACTTTTCCTTGTTTTAGGCTCTTCCAGATCCTCCCACTCGAGGGTTTCATCAGGGTTAAACCGAGCCCCAAATTAATCCCTCCTGGCTCCTACAGTCACGGGAGATGAGTGTCCCCATCACGCCATTCCCAGACCTGAATCCACTGGTCTGAGGCAACAAATTGCAGTGAGCAGGGAAGCCTTTTCCCTCTGGAATAAGGACTTTTGCATTGGCCAACCCCTCACCAGCCCCTTGTGTGCCCACACCCCCCTCCTCCCCTCCAAGCAGCATCTCCATCCACCACACGGGGATATCAAAAACCCAGGTCCCCTAAAGGAAGTGCAATCACAAGGGTCATTTTCGACGCTGCAGATGCTAAATCGTGCTCTGCTGACTGCTGGAAAACCTCTCCCTCCCCCTCCCAATCCAGGCAGAAGTTTTGCAACAGCAGCAAATCCCCTGATAACCCTCCTGTGCTGGAAGCAAAGCCCTCCCCAAGTCAGAGCACCAATAAGTGTGCGGAGCCAGCTCTGCAGAACATCAGCTCCGGTGATATCCCTCCGTTTCCCTCTTTTCTCGGGAGCTCCAGGCAAGTGCCAGACTTCTGAGCCAGGCTCTTTCTTCAGGTCCTAATTCAGGGCAGTTTGCAAAAGGATTAGTGTCTGTTTGAAGGGGTTTTTTCATGCTCCAGGACAGTATCCAGGCAAGACAAGCTGGGTAAGGGAGAGAGGAGTCTCACAGAGTCCCTTCCCATTCCCTTTTCCCAGTCAAACCGGCAGCCTGTGGTGGCGGGACCAGTGTGTTGGACCCAAGGGCTCTTCTCTCTGAGGGTTGGCTTGGAGCAGAGTTGACATCTGGGGACTCAACACCTCACCCACAGGTACAGCTGAGGCCTCCTCTCATCCTTCATCTCCTCATCCTTCCTCTTCCCCTGGATGAGAAATATCCAACTTCATCCTTCCTCTTCCCCTGGATGAGAAATACCCAACTTCATCCTTCCTCCTCCCCTGGATCAGAAATATCCAACCCCAACATTGCTTTCCTACTCCCAGCTCCCAACAGTTGTTCTCTGACCCTGGAGTTGAGCTAACAGAACATCCCAGTGCCACCCTAAATCCCAGTGGTCCCATCCCTGTGGCCTCTTGGGACAGCTCCAAGCTGCTTTTTGGGAACAGCCCCATCCACGCTGCCCTCCAGCAATGGAGATTTTACTCCTTGTCCCAGCTCCCTGAGCATCTTCTATGGTTTCCAAGTCAAGCTGCTCCCTTTTTCCAGCAGTTCTTCCTGAAGGACAGAAAGCAATCCATGTCCTCGGGCACAGCAACCTCATTTAACAAGTTTAAATCCAGTGGGAAGTCCAAAAGTTGGTCCATGCCTTGCCTGCCTGGTCGTTGGCTTCTGCTGTAGGTTCCTGGCTTGAAGCCTTTCATCAAGACCTTGCAGTAATTGAGAAAAAAGGATTACAACTCCTGTGGCCACAAAGTTGGCCCTGAGGAAGTCCAATTCCATATCCTTCCAGATGTGCCTTCATCTGGGCACTGTGTAAAGGGAAGCCATGCAGAAGGGTTTGATGGAGACCAGGATCCTCATCCTGGGGCTGAGCTTGGAGGAGCAGGAGAGAGCCAGAACCTTCCAAGCATTCCAGTGGACTCCACAGTGGGGTCCTGCTTGTGCCTGTGCTTTCTTGCTGTTCTCTCCCAGCTCCTCTGCTGCTTCCACCCAAAGGACTCCACCATTCCTGATCCCAGGGAGTTCTCCCAAAAAAGGACCCCAGGCTTGGCTGTCCAGCTGCTTTTCTGGCTGTGCCACTCATTGAGTAATGGTTGGAACTGATGACCTTAGAATGGTTCCTGTTCCATCTCCCTCGTTCTGCCCAGCCCTGTAGTGATTTAATGCTGGTGGAAAGATATTGTTACAACCCCGAGTCTTCTCCAGCCACATCCTTGATCCTTCCACGCTCATGTCCTGAATTCATCTCCTAGAAACAGAGATTATCCTGAGCTGGAAAAAGCCACAAGGATCATGGGGTTCAACTCCTGGCCCTGCCCAGGACACCCCAAGAATCCCACCACATGCCTGAGAGCGTTTTCCAACCCCACTATGCTCCCTAACTCCTGGAACTTCCTCTGACCTGCCTAAAAAGTGCTGCCTTTGCCCCAAACTTCCCTCAAACCCTCCTCTCATGATCCTGCACCAACTGAGCTGCTCCACCAGCTGAGCGTTGTCCCACCTTCCAAAGGGAAGAGCCCTGCAGCTTTCACCTGCCCATCTTTGAATAAACCTCCCAGCATCCCATCTCCTCCCCTGTGGAATTCCCTGCACATCCTGTGCCAGGCTCTCCCTGCTCTCCAGCTCAGCCCCGGGAGCGGGTGCAGCCCTGGGTCAAGTGTAATCATTTTTATAGAGCTGGGGATCAATAGCTGTTGGAGATAAATGCCGTGTGCTGGAGCCCCCCTTCGGCTCCCGGGAAGCCAAAGCAACGCTACATGAAAGAGCACTTATTTTATTACTGCTGCAGGAGGATGGAGGGGCTGGAACTCCATGCCAGAGGCTTGGCAGAGCTTTGGGAGCAGTGCAGGATTCGTGCAAGGCCTGTCTGGGAGTAGGGAGAGCATCCCTACCCTCGCCTAACCCTTCCTTCTTCCCACCTTTCCCATGGATGAAGGTATATCCCTGTTTTGCATGGCACAGACAGCAGCTGCAGGGGATCAGTGGCTTCATCCCGAGCCAATGGATAACTCAAGGGAAAAAAATCATATGGATACATATAGATTTAACACCATTCTGCTCCCAAACCTTTCTGTGTCAGGTTTCTTTTATGGGATATATCCCTTATTGCCTGTTTTGGCAATGCAGTCCCCCCCTCAGCTGAAATTCCCACGGGTGGACACCTCAATCCAACCCCTGCAAAGCACTTTGGGACAAGAGGGTGGAAAAGTTTCAGCAGAAAAACTCTGGGAATACTCTGAGCTGGCTGATAATCCTCCCGGGATGGAACCAAACTTATTTTGGGCAACTGATGCTCTGAAGGGGGGATGTGATGGAGGGTGGGCACGTCATGTGAGAGATGTTTTTTTATTCTCACGTGATGGTTTCAGTGGCTGGTCTGCGGGTTTTTAGGGATGTGTGACATTTCCCTGAGCCTCGTCATCCGAGTCTTCTGTCTCCCTGTCCCTTTCCCACCCTTGCCTCTGTCCCCTCTGTAGGTGCTGGGCTGGAGTTGTGCTCGCTGAGGGGGATTTCTGAGTGCTCAGAGGGCTCTGCTCTGCACGGAGAGCAAGAACTCGTGTCACCTTCCCCACCACATTCCTGGATGTGCTTCCAGACTATATTCAGGAAGAGCTCAGCCTTAGCCCTGCACAGCCTGGTCCAGCTTAACTCAGGAAATGAAAACTGATGCTTGCCCTGGTAAGATGCAGCATTTTAGGAGTCGAGGAATGGACAAGGAATATCCCGACTGTCACCCATCCCTGGGTGTCTTCCTCTGTCCAATACTCATCTCTCCCTGGTTTTCCACGAGGGTGGCTTTGTGTCGCTGCAGTGGGAGAAGCTGAGATCATCCCCATGGACTTTTAGCCTCTGGGGGTGGGACACTGTAGGTCAGAATTAGGGTTCTGCACGAGAGGCATTTTCTAGCAGCATCCTTTGGAAGGAGAAATCGTCCTCCTCTGCAGGAAGGGGAAGTTCCTGAGCTTTGTCTGCACCAACCCCGTCGCTCCACGGCATCAATCAGCATCAGGATGGGGAGAGAATCCTGGAATCACAGAACAGTCGGGGCTGGAAGGGACCTTTAGAGCCCCCTTGCAACAAGCAATGAGATCTTCAACTGTATCAGGCTGCTCAGAGCCCCATCCAACCTGATCTGGATGTTTCCAGGGATGGGGCATCCACCACCTCTCTGGGAAATCTGTGCCGGTGTCTCACCACCCTCTCAAAGCTTTGGGCAGCTTGAATGTTTTTGGTGTGTCTGACTGAAAACTGCAACGCCCTGACAGCAGTCAGGGTGTGTGGGGAGCCCATCGATCTCGCCTCCATCCCTTTCTGGTTAATTTATCCAAATTCCCCCATCCATACATCAAACCATTTCGAATCCATCCTCCCAGCGCTGCACAGGAAGGTTTGACAGGCGGGGAAAGTGCCAGGTCATCACTTCTGTTATTGTTTCAAATGAATTTTATGGATGTATATTTAGCTACGAGTATCTGACCCACAGTGCTTTTTACTACGCAGAGCCATTTAAAGCCATAGGAAATATCACCACGATCTTATCAAGCAGAAAAAGGAACAAGAAGCAGAGCTGCTCTTCAAGCCCAGGGTCCCACTTGCTCTGTCTCCTCCCAGTGCCACCGTGCAGTGATTTTGGAGGCATTTCCATGCAGATTCCTCGTGGCAGAGGGTAAAACTCATCGTCATTCATGGCCCAAAACCGGGAATGTGGCTCCTTGCCCTCTTTGCCCCCATGAAACCCTGGTAGGACACCCAAAGCATGTACCTGCTTTGAATAAGGGTGTCAGCTTTACCCCTCCCAGGATGCTGCAGAAGCTGCTCTGAGAGAGCTGTGAGGCTCTGGTGTCAGCTCTGCATTCAATCCCATGGAATATTTTGCCAGGGAAATTCTCCCTCTCCTTCTGCTGGGGTTGGGCGGGTGGGGCTGTGTCTGTTCCTCCTCCCTGAGGCCCCTTCCCACCTCTGATGGTCTCTTTCTGAGTCTGAATCCTTCTCCTAAGCACAGTGGGTGTTTCCCCTCCTCATTCCTTGTTTGGTCCTCACTCCCCCATCCTTCTCTCTACACACAGAAAGCCAGTTCAGCCTTGCTCCTCCTTCCTTTACCTAAACTACCTTGTCGTGCCTCAGTTTCCCTGCTCTGGGTGCTGGGTCACGGTCTTGGTTATTTCTGAGAGTTTGGTCCTTCCTGACCAAACAAGACTGACCAAACTTCGACACCTTCCCTCCCCCTCCTCCTTGCTGATGCTCAGCTGTTGGACATCCATGTCCTGGCCCCAAACCTGATGGATTCTGATTGTCCTGAGGAGACCCAGGCTGTGTCCACACGACAAGGTACAAAACAGGCTCTGGAGTGGGAGATCCCAGGGCATCCTGTCCTCAAAGCTGTCCCCTCACCTGGGGACCTGGTGTTCTTTGATGGCCCTGAGCCACGTGGCATCAAACAGCTCTCTCTGTCCAGCTGTGCTCCCTCACCATCTCCAGCTGGAGCATCCACAAAGCCCTGCTGAGGACAAGAGAGACTCCTGGAATGGGACCAGAGGAAGCCGTGGAGATGCCAAAGGTTCTGGAGCATCTCTGGGAGCAAGAAAGTCTGAGGGATGTGGGGCTGTTCAGCCTCCAGAGGACACACTGCGAGGGGACCTCTCAGTGGCTCTGGGGCTTGTGGTGAAGATCCTGGCCAGGCTGCAACCAGCAATATCCAAACCCCCAGACAACCTGGAAGCAGCAGGAAGCTGAGCACGGCCTCTCCCTCCTCCCTCGGAGCCTACAGTTAAATATTGACAAGGGAGGACTGTTTTGAAGGGCTGACTAATTTTATGAGCAATCAGCCAGGAACGCGGGGATGCCACTCCGCGCTCCAATATCCTGTCTCTGAGAGCATCCCCTCCCTCCCAGCTGCCTCGGAGGAAGGAGTCAGCCCCTGGAATGGACACTTATCCAATAATACGCCAATGGGAGCAGTTTCTTGCTTAACCTCAAGTGGTTAGTGCTTGGCGTGTGTCCTGAAACACAACACCGACAGCCCTCATCAATATTTATCCCGGCTCCTGGAGCCGCGCAGGAGATGTTTGACTCCCCCCAGCCCTTTTTTTTGGGGGGGCGGGGGGGGAGTTTTCCAAGCGCTTGTTGTCAGAGAGACCCCCGTGGTCCCCGGTATGCTCAGGGCAAAGAGCAGCTCCTGACTCAGCTCCGATCCGCTGCCAGGAAAAGTCTCCCGGGGTGGAATCGCACCCGGGGAACGCGTCGGGGCTGCCTGGATTTGAATGCTAAGCAGGATCGCGGTGTCGCTGTCCCCAGTTGTCACCACAGCGTTTAACAGCGCTCCCACCCGTACTCGGGACCCCCGTGGCTTGAGGACACAATTAGGGGGCTCAAAGAGGCCGGGGTGGTCTCTCCTTGCAGGAGCTGGGGATGATGTCACCATGCGGGACAAATGCCACCATGTGGGACAAATGCCACCACACGGGACAAATGCCACCCTCTAGGGCTCGACCTGTGTGTCTCCAGGGGTCAGGAAGGGACTGACCAGCAGGACTGGGAGGCCAAGGAGCAGGGGCAAGGTTGGGGTTCCGAACACTCCGTTTTTCCCTGCGTTAGGGGTTCTTTTGGCAGGGTGCGGGGACGCTGGAATGCTCTGCGCTGTCCCACGGGACCCCGCTGCGTGTTCCCTCAGGCTGAGGGACCTTCTACAGCCCTGCCACTCACCTCTGCGGACACTCTGTGGGAATATCGCTTTGATTTCTGCTGGTGGGCAGACTCTCCTCCCCGCTTTTTCCTCTCTGGAGTGCTCTGAGCCCCCCGTCAAGAGACACACAGCAGAGCCCAAGGGGACCCCGGGCAGACGCCAAAACTTGCCCGTGCCCCAAGTCTGGACCCTTTCCTCTCCTGTTTTTTTGCACAAACAGGGTCGTTTGAGGTGTGGGGGTGCGAGGGTTAAGCTCCTGTCCTCTTGGAGCTGTGAACTGGTCCCATCACTCGGTCCGGGTCCCCCCGAGCAGCATCCAAGGAAACCCTCCCTTCCCTCCCTCCCTCCCTTCCTCCCGCATTTCCCGGGGGCAGCCAAGCCTGAAGCCCCTCTCACTTCTCGCCAGCAGCAACAATGTTATTCTGCACCGAGGCAATTAACTCCCTCTAATTAAAACCGCGGCGCGTGCCATCCCTCAATGACACGGGCTTGGGGAGGGGGGGTTGGAGGTGGAGGGGAGAAGGGAAAGGCTCTGTCCAGCCCTTCTCCACCTCACCCCCTCCCAGTTCCCCGTGGGGTTTTGCTGTGGGGCCGCTCCCCGGGCAGCTCAGGAAGGGGGGAATGGGGAGAGGGCCAGAAAATGTGCGGATGCTCAAGATTTTGGGTGCGTGTTGTGCACATCGGCTTGGTGTGTGTGTGTGGGATCTTTGTCCGAGCCTCTTCACCCACCCCTCCCCTCCAATCCTTTAACAGCCACTCAGCTCCAGAAGCTCTTGATTGACTTTAAATGTAATTAAATCGTCAGCACGATGAGCAGCATAATTCAGGGAGCTTTCATTGCCCGTCGGAGAGCTGAGGGGAGGGAGGGAGGGAGGCGGAGGGGTGTTAATAACGCTCTTTTTATTGCCCTGCAGTGGGAAGAGGTTCGGGGGATTTGGGGGGAGGGAGGTGCTTGGGGAGCAGCCTTGGACCAGGCAGGGGGTTCGGATTAAGGGGGGGGGGGGCGATGAGTCTGAGGTTTTTGGCTTC
>JAWMRD010000074.1:149465223-149477849 GCA_035584875.1 Syndactyla subalaris | reverse complement strand
GTGTCCCTGTGGCGCTATCCCGTGGCTTTATCCCGCCCTGTCTTTGGATCAGCCCCCAAAGGGATGCAAAGGTTCTCCCAGGCAACAAGTGGCAGGAGGAGAGGACACAAACCTCAGGCTGTGCCAGGGGAGGTTCAGGTTGGACATCAGGAAGAATTTCTTCATGGAAAGGGTGGTCAGGCTTTGGAAGGGGCTGCCCAGGGAGGTGGTGGAGTCCTCACCCCTGGAGGTGTCCAAGTTAAAACTGGACATGGCACTCAGAGCTCTGGGCTGGGTGACAAGGTGGGGATGGGTCACAGGTTGGACTGGATGATCATGGAAGTCTTTTCCAACCAAAATTCTGTGATTTGAGGAGCATCCAGCCCAATCTTTCCCTGTATCCCATCTGCCTGTCTTGGGATATTTTCCAGGGGCTTCAGGACCATTTGGAGCTGACATGCACCATGTCTGGTCTGGGACAGGGACATTTCCCACCCTGGCTTTGCTCTCCCATGGGCTTTGCATCTCCTCTCTGCATGAGGACACGCTGAGCCCTCGTGGGGAACAGGAGCCACCTGTGTGGGTTCATAAACATCTCCCACCACATCCAAGGGCATTCAGGCACCGTGGAGAAGAGGGAGAAGCAGAAAGCCAAGCCCCAGTGGCTGGATTTGTTGTTTCGGCCACAGCATTCCCTCCGAGAAAGGAGAGAATTCACCTTGCACAGTCAGGAATGGCCAAACTTAGGACAAGGACTTCTTGTTTCTTCCACAGCAGCTTCTTGTCTTCCATCACTCTGCTTTAGGCCCTCTGGGGAAACTGGATGATGCTTCCAGAACTGGTGCTTTCAGCTGATGCTGATTCCCCCCCCCCAACCTTGTTTTATCCATTTCTTTTTTAATTCCACCAGAAATCACTTCTGCTGTTTCCTCTATATTTGGGCAAAATATGTCCCTCAGGGAGAGAGAGGTTCTTGCATGAGTTTTGTAAAGGGATTCTTCCCACCTAAACCCTCTCAGATAAAGCCTCCAAGCTGAAGTTGTGGTCCTCTCCACAGTGCTACTGGTTGCAGAAATTTAGGGAAAGTTTTCGCTCTGTGGTGCTCATTTCTTTGTTTCTTCTCTTTTTGTTTTCCCCCTCTCAATCAGTGTCGTGATTTCTCCCTGAGCCATCGGGGTTTGTTGTGCTCCTGAGATTTTTGGGGTGGCCTGCACAGCTTCTACGTTGTTTTAATATTGTGTTGGGTTTCAAATGCAGGAATAACAGCTCCATGTGTGTCTTGATCCAGGGAAGCTCTGGGAAACCCCTACCCTGCAAGGAAAGACCTCTCAGGGGGTTCACCTGGTGGAATCCAAGGGAACCTGGGGCTGCATCCAAACTCTTTGCACCATTTAGGCTTCAGTGATACCCAACAGAGCTTGAGTAGGTTGAAGGCAACTTCGAGGTTCATAAATGTTGGAGGCTTTGCTTTCTCTGCCTTGTTTACAGGTGCTGTTTGTTGCAAAGAAGGATCCAGTGGTGGGGCGGTGACCTCCTGTCTCTAATTGGTTATATGTAAGTCTGGCTGAGTTTTACTAAGCTGTGCTTAAGACTGGATCCAGAGAGACCTGAGGAACTCCCCACTGATGTTCTCAGGCCTGTCTGGATGTGTGTGGAGAGAACAAGGCACTGGTTATACAGGCAAATATTTGCTTAAGGTCTTCAAGTTTTGGAAATGCCCCTAATTAGTTAAAATTTGGACCTTGAAGGTGCAGAACATGAACACCTGAGCTCCTCTTTGTGCTCAGACTCAGCAGTTCTGCTCAGGTCTCAGAGTCTGCCAGCGGTGTGACCCGTGGTGAGTCAGATCCTCCTCTTCCACCTCATTTTTGTCGTCTCATTTTGCCACCTCAGGCCACGCCACTCTTACAGTGCTTTGAGACTCCCAGGTGAAAACATGGGATAGGGCTGTGGGTGAGGATTTCTTTGGGGTAAAAAAGGCATGGCTGAAAGGTTTGGGAGTGCAGAAGGTCTGGCTTTCAGGCAGGAGGCATCTCAAGTAGCATTCCTTGTGGTGGAAACTGGTTTAGGGAGACACCTCTCATTTTGTTGCCCGTGCTCTGAGGAGAAGGTGTCACCTGGAAGGGGAGCTGTGACCCCCCTGCAGCTGTTCTTCAGAGAGCCACAGGGTGGAGAGACCAGGGCAGAGCATCTCCTGTCACTTCTGGCTTGTCCTCCTTCTCAGTTCCCGGGTTTAGAGGTCTGTCTGGTCCAACTTGTGTCCCTGTGGCACCTTTCCACCAAAATCACCTCTCCACTGCTGTTTCCTCGGCCCGGGAGAAGATCCTCAGCCCAACCCAAAAGGGCTCGGTGGAAACCCCTCGAGATGCCTTTACCCTTTGATGCTCTTGGTGTTTTGCTCCACCTCAGGACCACCAGCATCCCACGGAGCAACGAGTGGCACCTGCAGCCGAGGAGCCACCCCTGCCATGTCCCTGGCGAGGCAGGAGAAGTGATGCCAGGTGCTCAGCGGGTCCCCAAGCCCGGTTAGACGGGGCAGAGCCTGCTGGAGCGGCCGATGGGGCGGGGAGGGGGTGGGGAGCGGATTAAAATTCTCGTTTCTTCACGCTGGGTGAGAATGATACAGTGGATTAGGCCGGGAGCTGCTCCTGGCTGCGGTGCTCTGCTGAATTAGCAACATGTTTGAATGAGATAAAAGGGGCAGCTTACCCCATCGCCCTCGTTCCACTAATCCCACTACAGCTGTGAAATGAATAGCAGCAGATCCTCTTTACTCCCTTCACTGACTATTTTCCTACCCTTGAGACCGAGGCAGCTCCACGCGGCTTTGCCAGACCTGGCCCCGCAGGCGCGTTCCTGCTCTGGCCAGATGCTCGCTCCTCTGGGAAGAGCCCTATCCCGAGATTTCTCGGCGATAGGGGACTCTTGGGAGAGCGTGAGGAACCAGAGAGTGGGGCTGGTTGTCCTGGGAAGAGCTTGTCCACCTCAGAGTGGCCATAGAAGATTCCTTGTCACCGCAGTGTCCGGCCACCGATGTGCTGGAATAGGGAAAACATGTCCCTGTTCTAACAGGTCACCTCAGCGGGTGGTAAAGGGTGGCTTTTCCTGGGAAAATTCCCAGTGGGAATGTGTCAGGTGACTAAACTGAGGATGCTCCTTGGTTTCTGCAGCTGGGGCTGGCTCTGGCTGGCTTTGCTCCCACTCTGTCTCCGCTCCCACTGGTGACACTTCGCCTTGTGGTGGCATCTCTTGCTCGTTCCTGGACATCCCATGGGACTGGTGGCGGCTCTAGGGATGTGGATTATGTCCCCTGGTGCTGGAGATGATCCCACCAGCTCACCAGTGACCAGATCATGGGATACGCTCATCCTCAAGGAATGTCCCAGTGGAATTCCACCTCCTTCAGGTGTGTCTGAGTGTGCTTCCGACCCCTCTTTCCCACAAAGATGTGAGGTTGCAGCACAGACGTTGGGATAACTTGGGACCACAAGCCCCATCTCTGCTTGTGCAAAGAAAGGTTTCTGGAGGAAGATGAGAGGAGGAGGCTGTAAATAACCAGCTGAAGATCTTAGAGGTCTTTGAAAACAATCTCTGATATCTTTTCCAACCTTAATGATTCCGAGATGCTGCGTGACAGTGCTGGGATGAGGGTGTTGGATCTTTGGGGTCTCTTGACCTGTTCCTGGCACTGCAGTAGGTTATTGTTAATCACCACCTTGTTGTCACAGCCCAGGAGTCACAACAGCTGGATGTCACTCCACTGGAGCTGGAGAGCTCAGAAGTGTCCTTTTCCCAGGCACTTAAAGGCTGGGATTCATCCCTTCTCTTTTGGGAGTCATCCCACGGGTGTCTCCATCAGACACCCGTGACACCCTGAAGTTCAGATCTGTGACACCCACAAACCTGAGAGGGCAAATTGTCCACTCAGGTGTAGGTTTCTGCTTTGGGAAGAGTGGGAAAATTCCCTCAGCTCCGCTAATTTTATCTGTTCCTTCCCCATCGACGGGAAAGAGGGGCTGAGATGGAGATGTCTCCACTGGATTAGCCAGATGAATCCCATCAAAACACCTTTTAGCCAGATCTCCATGACATGAGGATGAAAACACACTTGCTGTAGGATTGGATCCATTGATTGCACAAGGGTTTGGAAACTGGGAAAGGTTCGGTGTCTTTTCCTCAAAAATCTGTATATTCAGGTTCAGAAACAGTTCAGCTGGAAATTGTTCTTCCAGAGGAAGGTTCAGGAGGCCCCACAGGGTGCTGAGAAGGTGTAATGGATCTCATGGACCTCCATCCTTGCTCCTCCCAAATAAGAGATTTCCCCTTTCTTGGATTATCCCTCTGCTGCAATAACTCCCAAATCTCATTTAGTTGTCTCATTTTCCTCATTCTGTGGGACACTTTGTGTCATCCTGGGCATTCATTGCTCCAGCAGAATTGTCTCCAACCTTCAGCCTCCAAAACAGCAGTTCCCATCGTGAAGGTGGAGCTTCCCAACCTGCAAAACAGCCCTTCCCATCCATGAAGGTGGAGCTTGAGCTTCCCAACTTCCAAAACAGCCCTTCCCATCCATGAAGGTGGAGCTTGAGCTTCCCAACTTCTAAAACAGCCCTTCCGACCCATGAAGGTGAAGGTTGACCTTCCTGGAGGAACTCAACGCTAACAGCCCAACAGTGCACAAACCCATCACCTTTTCTGGGCCAGAGCTGGCATTATTTGATGTTTTTCTGCAGCTGTGGCCTGATTTCAGCAGGAAGAGCACCCAAATGTTTGCATGAGGAGCAGCTCTGATCTCACCTTCCCCACGTGCAGCCATTGAAAAACCTCCTGACACCAGGGCAAGCCTGGCCTGGGTTTGCATTTTGGGTTGGATTCATAGAATTATTGAATCATTCGGGCTGGAAAAGCTCTCCAGGTTCATCAAGTCCAACCTTTGGTTGAACACCACCATGCCAACTAAACCTCAGCTCCCTTGATATTCGTTTGATGCTGAATTTAAATCTCAGCCTGCAGAAGGTGACACTGGATCCCTCGGGCTGAAGGGAGGGTGGCATGAGGGTGTCCTGAGCAGAGGTGACACCTTGGCCAAGAGTCCCAGCTCCTCATCCCCTGCTTGGCTAATCAGATGGAGGCCAACATCCCAATTTTCACCTCCATCCCAGAAGATGGGTCCTGTTCCTTATCCTGTGACCCCCCTCCTCATCCCCCAGTCCCTGGCTGAGGTGGAATCCTTCCCATTATCAATTTCAAAGACGTCTCTATTAACAGGACAATGGAAGAATAAGCACTTTCCTTTATTCATTTACCCGCTGTCTGATAATATCATATTGATGATAATTTTCCTTTAATGGCCCATTTGCAGTAATTATGATGCAGCGGGTGAGTAATTGTAGCTGACGCCCGATGCCTCCTACGGAACTCTGCAAACTTAATTCTCTTCATTGTGGGAGAGGGAGGCAGGGAGAGGAGGGACACAGGGAGAGGACAATCCCACACAGGCCCCTCTCCCCTCCCAAATGGGGAGCAGAGCAAATTATTGTTTCTTCTTTGAGGGAATTTGTGCCTTTCCCTCCTTCTCCCCTTTCCTACCGGTTCCCAAATTTGCCTGCTGTGTTGTGTTGTCTCCTTTGCAAATTTGTGTTCACAGTTTTTAAACTCTAACATGAATTTCTGCGTTGTTGGGTGCCTTTTCCCGTCACCAGCAGGATCTCTGCTTGGATGTATCCTGAAATCATGGAATTGTTCAGGTTGGAAAAGACCTCTGAGATCATGGAATCCAACCCTTAACCCAGCACTGCCAAGGGCACCACCGACCATGTCCCCAAGTGTCACATCCCTCATGGATTTTTAATCCCTCCAAGGATGGTGATTCTATCACTGCTCTGGGAATCCTCTGCCAGTGCAGGACAACCCTTTCCATGAGGGAATTTTTCCTAATAAATATCCAATCTAAACCTCTCTGGCACAACTTGAGGCCATTTCCTCTTGTCCTGTCCCTTGTTCTCTGGGACCAGAGCCTGATCCCACCTGGCTCTTCTTTCCTATCAGGGAGCTGTAGGGAGTGAGAAGGTCCCCCCTGAGCCTCCTTTTCCTTGGGATAAACATTCCCAGCTCCCTTAGCTGCTCCTCATCAGAGAGACTTGTGCTCCAGACCTTTGTCTTCCTTGAGGAACCCAAATATCCTTGCTTGGGATAAGCCCATGCCCAGGCTCTTCACCATTCCCTTCTCCTGATGGTCTTTCCCTCTGGGTCCTTCTCTCCAGCCAAGAGGAACCTCAGGGAATGATCCTCTGGAAAGCACCATGTTCAGAGCACCTTCATGGAAAACCAAATTCCCCTGAGTCCAATCCCAAACTCCATGGCTGAACTCGGTGGGAAAATAAGGGCCTGAGGGTAAATAAACCATGGCATGACCTGATTTTCTCCAAGTGGGAATCATCCAGGAATATGTCCTTGAGTGGGACAAGGGGACCGGGAAACCAATCCATCCTGGATTTGAGGCTGTTGGCCCAAAGTCATGGTTTAACCCATCAGCCACCCCTTCAATACACTGGGATGGGAGAGAATTGGGGAAAAAAGGGAGAATTGGTGAGCTAAGATAAGGACAGTTTAATAGGACAGAGAAGGAAGGAGAAATAATAATAATAATAATAATAATATTAATAATAATAATAATAATAATAATAGCAACAGTAACAACACAACAATAACAAAAATAACAATAATAATAGCACAACAATAGGAGCAACAAAACAACAACACAACAATAACAACAATAACAACAATAATAATGATAATAGCAACAATAATAACAATTATAATAATAGTAATAATAATAGGATCCTGGAATGGTTTGGATTGAAATGGACCCTAAAGCTCATCTAATTCCACCCCCCCTGCCATGGACAGGAACTCTTTAATCCATTGAAGTTGGAGATGGGATGAAGTTGGAGGAGGATGCTCTTGGAAGTGATGCAGCCAGCCTGCCCAAATCCATGGGATCTTCCAGCTGGAGTTGGGGGTCATCCACAGGGAGTTTGGAATTACCCACTGGGAGGTGGGGATCACCCAATGGGAATCGGGGATCATCCAGTGGGAATTGGGGATCATCCAATGGGAGTTTGGGATCACCCAGTGGGAGGTGGAGATCACCCAGTGGGAATTGGGGATCACCCAATGAGGACAGGGCATCATCCAGTGGGAATTGGGGATCATCCAGTGGGAGTTTGGGATCACCCAGTGGGAACTGGGGATCATCCAGTGGGAACTGGGGATCACCCAGTGAGGACAGAGGATCATCCAGTGAGAACTGGGGATCATCCAGTGGGAGTTTGGGATCACTCAGTGGGAGTTGAGTATCACCGAATGGGAATTGGGGATCATCCAGTGGGAAGTGGGGATCATCCACTGGGAGTTTGGGGATCACCCAGTGGGAACTGGGGATCACCCAATGAGGACAGGGGATCATCCAGTGGGAACTCGGGATCATCCACTGGGAGTTTGGGATCATCCGGTGGGAATTTGGGATCACCCAGTGGGAGTTGGGGCTGCAGGGAGAGCAGCAAAATCCCAGCGTGGAAATTTGGCGGGGCAGGAAATCAGTGGATGTTCTTCAAGCAGAGCAGAGATAAACCCATCAGGTTCCTCAGTATTCTGGAAATTGGATTGGGATGGAAATGAACATTTCTTTATGTACTTCAGCAGATTGATTTCTTGGGAAAAAAAAATGACTGAGGCCAATTGAGCAATTGGCTCAGAACAATTGGTTGTGAACGAGCTGTGATATTTTGTTTCAGTCAGGAATGCTCCGAGTTGGCTGCAAATTTTTGTCTTATTTTCCTTTTTTTTTTTTTTAATTCAAGATGAATTTCAATCGTCGCTCCCAGCTGCGAAATGAAGACAGCTCTTTTAATGCGTTTCATTCTGTTTTTAATTTCTCGGAATTAGGGAGGGAACTTAAGCACCAAAAACCTCAATGAAATTGAAACATGGCTGGGAAATGCTTTGATATCATTAAAACTCCATTTTTTCTGGTTATAAGGGATTTTTTTTTCTGTTGAAAATTTTCCCCAAGCTCTGCTCTTTGGGAGATTAGAGGGTGATAAATTCTGTAGCTACGTGTGGACCAGCTGATGCCTTTTTAACAACAGAGATCTGGGGTGAAGACCCAACCCTCTCCTATCTCCTGATTTGTGTCTCATCCTCACCGAGGAACTGACTCCGAGTTCAGCATTTTCTCCAAGGCTTCATTTCTCCAAATTAGCTCTTGGGAGTAATGAAGGTCTTTGATTTTCTTGTGTGTGGCTCCAACTGCCTGCCCCTCCATCTCCCTCCATTTCATGGAGCTCAAGGAGCTGTTTGGTCCATCTTTCCCCTCCCAGAGGAGACAGTTTGAGGGAAAATGGAATGTGGGATCCCTGGACCCATGTGGTTGGGTTTCACCTCTTGTTCCTTGGGATGGAGTCCTGAAACAAGGATGTTCTGGGACCTATAATGAGCTCTCCATGGTTCAGCCCGTTCCTGGGAGGACTGAGCACAGATTAACCCCTAACAAGTGTCTTCTCCATTTGGGATGGCTTGAAGTGGCCAGACTCAACTCTTCATCCCTGGAGGTGTCCAAGGCCAGGTTGGATGGAGCTTGGAGTAACTTTGGATGGTGGGAGGTGTCCCTGTCCATGGCAGGGAGGTTGGAATGAGATGATCTTTGAGGTCCCATGGCCAGGGACACCTTCCACTATCCCAGATTGCTCCAAGCCCCTTCCAACCTGGCCTTGGACACTTCCAGGGGTGGGGCAACCACAATGCGTCGACATCTGATGGGAGAAGCAGCATCTGATGTTTCCTTTAGAAACAGGTCTGGTTTCCCCATCCAGTGCACAAAAACAGCCAGTCCTTCCCAAATCCCAGTCCTGGCTCTGGGGTAACCAGAAATATTTACAAGAATTAACAGGAAACCTGTTTGTTGACCCAGAAATTTAAGAGCATTTTCAGCTGGTGTTGGAGGCCTGATATTTTTATCTTTGCCCTCAGTGGAAGGAGATGGATCTGGGGCCTGTGTATTGATGAAAATCCATTCAAAAGTGGGCCTGTGTTGTGTTTGGATAGGATTTCTTTAGGATTAATGGTTATTCCTCCTCTTCTCCATTTCTCTTTATAACTGGAACGTGAAGGCTGAAGGATAAACCCTTTAACAAGGGATCAATATGTTAAGGTGTGGAGTTTCCCAGAATCCCAAGAGCTTTAACCACCCTTGGCCAGCCCCCCCCGACTTCCAATCGCATTCCAAGTCTTTGGAAATTGGTGTGGAATCTGCATTTGCTTTTTCTGGATGAATATGAGTATTTTCCCCCCGTATTCTTTCATGCAGGAAAGCCTTTTAAAAAAACCCTAAGTTTATTTTTTCCCCTGATTTCGAGGTTTCCCAGGAAGGAGAATTGTGTTTCTCTGGGACAGGAAAATGGTTGTGTCAAATAATGTAAAAAAGAATAATAGAATTTATTAAAATTTAACTTTTATCTGCAGAGTTTTGAGGGAGATGCAGGAGGTCCACAAATGCAGGATCCTTCCACCTTTTTGGCTGGAGATACTGGGCCAAAAAGGCTGTGCTGGAAAGGCCAAGAGTTGGATCAGATTTCCTGGTGAATCTTGTCTTTTCCCTTCCTCTCACCAAAGAATCATCTTCCTTTCAGTCTTTTATTTCTTTCTTTATTTTGGTGCTTTGTTTTTTGGGGGGTTATTTTTTGTTCATTTTTGGGATTTTGTTGACTTTTTTTTGGGTTGGTTTTGGGTTTTTTCTCTTGCCATGTTGACTGTGGGATATCACCCAGGTTAGGGGGGTTCCAGATCTCTCAACTTTGGCCATTTCACTCATTTATTTCCTCAGAAGATCCTTGAATCAGGAAACTGACTCTGGGCTGGTCTTGGGGCAGCAAATCCATCCTCTGAACTTGAAGAAAAGGACCTTAATCCCTTCATTTCTTCATTCTGAGGAAAAATATTGTAGGATCATTTAGGTTGGAAAAGCCCTCCAAGACTATCGAGCCCAACCATTCCCCCAGCACCGCCAAGGCCACCAGTAAACCATGTCCCCAAGTGCCACGTCTGCAGGCCTGTTAGGTAATTCCAGGGTTGGGGACTCCACCACTGCTCCAAGAATCCTGAACCAGGTCTTGTCAGCCCTTTCCATGAAGGAATTTTTCCCAATATCCAAATAAACAACCCCTGGGGCAACTTGAGGCTGTTTCCTCTTGTCCTGTCCCTTGTTTCCTGGAAGCAGAGCCTGATCCCACCTGGATCCACCCTCCTGCCAGGGAGTTGTAGAGAGGGAGAAGGACCCCCTGAGCCTCCTTTTCTCCAGGCTGAGCCCCCCCAGCTCCCTCAGCTGCTCCTGCTGCTCCAGCCCCTTCCCTGGACAGTCTCCAGTGTGTTTGTCCAGGAGAACATTGTGGGAATTGTCAGCAAAGGCTTTCCTACAATCCAGGCAGACACATCCCCAGCCTTTCCCTCCTCCCCTAAGGGGGTCACCCTGTCAGAGAAGCATCACATGGGTCCCCTCTCTTGGACACTCTTAGGTCAATGCCACCTATTCCAAAAGAACCACCGATATTTTTTTTGGGGGGGGAAACAGAATTTTCCTTCTCAAGGGATATTTCCACATGTCCAATCCTTCTCCCACCGCTCTCTGGGAGTGGCAAAGTCTCTTGGATTCTCCATCTTTGGCCAAGAGCAGGATCATGACCGAGAGAAGGAACCTAAACCTTCTGTGCTACATCTTATTTAAGACCCTCTTGTAGCTTGGCCACCTCTGCCTTCCCACCCTGCCAATATCTCCCCATTTATGCCGTGGCTCTTAATGAGAACGAAGTGACTAATTGGGCCATCCCTGATGTCTTTCTAACCCCAGCCCACAGCTCTGAGGAGCCAATGGCGCTGGGCGAGTCCTACTGATTATTTTAATCTCATCATATGTCTTTTCTGGTCAATAAACTCCCTCTCAAATCAAATTGTTACTGAACATAACCCGACGTTAATGTCCATCGGACTCTGGGCTACAGCAACTAATGTAGTTTGTCATAATTAAGTGCGCTGCCTAATTAATTGAGTGGTCAGGATGCTAATTAGCCAGGTTTATTGAGACTGGAGGAGTATGAAGGGCAATACTGCAGCTCATCAGGAGCACTGGGACTGGAAATAAAGTACAAGTCCCTTCCCTCTGCCCTGACAGGCAGACAAATCCAGGGATACGTGGATTTATGGACTCAGAGATGGAGATGAACAGGGTTGTGCTGGTCATGTTGTCTTTGTTTCAAGGGTTCCCAGCCTTTGCTCCCGTTTTCCACACATCCCTCTGGCTCATCCATCACTCCAGCCTCACTCAGGTGTCTCCTCAGTCCATATCTGGTCCTTCCTGCTGTATTCCCTGCCCAGACAAGGGAAAGCAGGGATGTCCTGCCTCCTTCCAGGACTGCCAGGAGATGTTTGGGACACCTGATGGCTCTTATTTGCACATGAAGTTCCCTGAGAGTGGCAGTTCATGGATTTATTCCTGCTCAACCCGTTTTCCAGGCCTTTAGTGATGGGATGTCTAATTCCCAATGTTCAGATCCTCTTTTTTTGGAAAGCATTTCTTTGTCCTGACATCTCCTACTGTTCCTTAAACCTCAGGACTTCTTGGTCTATCTCCATGGTCCGTGAAGAAAAGATTCTTCCCTTGCTGCCCAAAACAGGGGTAGATTTTCCGAGGAGTGAAGATTTGGAATTGTGCAGCACTTAAAAACACCAGTCATGCACCATCTAAAAATGATTTTATATCACATTTGTGTTCGAGGTAATGAGATTTTAGCCCTATTTTGGCCAGAATTAAGTGTATTTCCATGAAAGACGAGCCCACCATGCCCTTATTTGGGGGCAGCATCCACATAAATCCATGAAATCCATCGATATTCTCCTCCAGGATTTATTTTGAGTTTCAGAAATGTTGGAGCAGATCTCCCTTCCTCCTAAAGACACTGCAGGCAGCCAAAGCTTTTGACCTTGCAGTTGTCAATGGGCTGTGGCCAGAGAGCTTGTTTTCCTTCTCCCTGCTCCTGGTTCCAAACAAATATCATCCCACATTCCAACACCTCCCCTCGTAACTGCCTGGGATTTTACCACATTGAGGAGTCAAAACTGCACTCAAGTGCTCAAATCCTGCTCTTCGTCCTCTCTCTGAAATTATCTGTTGCATTTTTTGCATCCCTGGGAAATGGAAAACCCCATTCCAGGGTCTCTGAATCCCTAAAGGACGAGGTGGCTTCGGCAGAGGAGCATTCCTGGCTCCGTGGAGAGGGCAGACAGGGATGAAACCTCTGGAAGAAAAGTTTCTATGCCTGGATTTGTGGCTTCTTTTTGGCTGCTGCTCTTTTGAGGAATTCCAGGTGGGGATATCTCTGCAAGATGTGGAAATATAAGGAGGATGTGGAACTGCTGGAGCGAGTCCAGAGGAGGCCGTGGAGATGATCCAAGGGCTGGAGTCCCTTTTCTCTGGAGATGGGCTGGGAGAGCTGGGAATGTCCAGCCTGGAGAAGAGAAGGATCAAAGGAGACCTCAGAACCCCTTCCAGTGCCTAAAGGGGCTCCAGGAGAGCTGGAGAGGGACTTGGGACAAGG
>JAWMRD010000074.1:149447311-149465123 GCA_035584875.1 Syndactyla subalaris | reverse complement strand
ATGGAGGGACAGGACACAGGGAATGGCTTCCCAAGTTAGGTGGGATATTGGGAAGAAATTCTTCCCTGGGAAGTGATGAGGGATTGGATTGGAATTCCCAGAGAACCTGTGACTGCCCCTGGATCCCTGGAAGTGTCCAAGGGCAGGTTGGAGCACCCTGGGATAGTGGAAAATGTCCCTGCCCATGTCAGGGAGTTGTAACAAGATGATTTTTAAGGTCCTTTCCAACCCAAACCATTCCACGATTATCCCAAATTTGCAGAACATTCCCTGAAAAAAATATAGTAATCAAATTCCTAATAGTAAAAAAATCCCACTTTTCAGTATTACAGCAGAAATTTGGCTCCATATCCCTGAAAACTGAGAGATCAGAGCAATCCACAACTTCAGTGATCCTTGAAGAGATCAGGGATCCAGACAAGGATTTCTCTCCCCTCTCCCTGTTTCATAAATTCTTTCCCAAATATCCCCAACCAGCATTTTTAGGGAAAACCCACAATATTTGTGTATCCCCCCTCTACCAAAAAAAAAAATGGGGAAGAATTAATTATTCATCCTGGAAATGAGTAATTGGGAGGTTTTCCTGCTAATGTTCCTTTTTCCTGGTGGGATAAGGAAAATGAGGGTGTCAATCCTGGTCTTAGACACGTCCATGATATTTGGTTTTGGGTCTAATAATGCCAGAATTTGGTCAGATGATGCTGAGACACGTTGTGGGATTTAAGGCTCTGCCTTAAAAATCCCCTGGATTTGTGTCCCGTTCCAGTTTTCCCATAGGGAAACCCCAGTGTTAAACAAACACAAGAAACAACAACTCCTTGTATCATTTGCATTAATTGACCAGAGCTTGTAGAACACGTTCCCATGGGAGAATTCCATTGGGAAAGGCCAACTGGGCAGAAATTGGGGAAAAAAACCAGCTTTTGCCAGGACATGGATTTTATCCCTGTAGTTGTGTGGCTTAACAGTGGAATTTCAATCCAATCGAGAAGGTTCCTTTTGATTTTAGGATTTCCAGCACTTTTCAATGTGCAGAAAAAATCAAAAGGTGGGGAATATTTTTAGGATTGTGCCTTTCATAAAAATTTATGTATCTATACACCTAAAAATACAGCTATAAATAAATATATATATGTGTCTATATGTGTCTTTTATCTACAAATAAATATATATCTCTTGGTTTGGGATGAAGCAGGATAGGGAACTCAGGAGTGGGAGCCACTCTAATACCAGCAGTGTCATCCAGCTGATACATTTGCAGTCATAGATTTAGTAAAACCAGCTTATTCCCATCATTTTCCTGATGTGGTACATTTTTGGATTTTCTTCTCCTTGCTCTTCATCTCTCCACAAACAGGTTATACCTGGATGCAGGAGGCTCTTAGGAATGCAGTTTTGTGACTGGTTAAAACTAAAATATCCCTTTCCTTCCATCCTAGAATTGTTTTGATTGCCAAAAAAAATCGAATTCCTTTGGTTCCTTTTAAAATCTGATTCCTTGATATTCCTTTGACACATAGGGGTGTGATTGTGTATATGGAAAAGCAACATTTCTTTCCCCTCTTCCCCAAATTCCTGATTTTTTAGGAGGGGATAAGAAGCAAGACTGAATCTGGCAGGGTGTTCCTGATATCCTTCAGTTCCTCGTCTGTTTTCAGGGATAACTTTGCCATCTGATGGGATACTTTTCCTCCTGGAAAAAAAGAGAAGATCAACAGCTGATCCATCTCCCTGGAATCCATCTCCCCTGGAATCCATCTCCCCTGGAATTCATCTTCCCTGAAATTCTTCTCCCTGGAATTCATCTCCCTTGGAATTAATCTCCCTTGGAATCCATCTCCCCTGGAATCCATCTCCCTTGGAATTCATCTTCCCTGGAATCCATCTCCCTTGGAATTCATCTTCCCTGGAATCCTTCTCCCTGGAATTCATCTTCCCTGGAATTCATCTCCCCTGGAATCCATCTCCCTGGAATGCATCTCCCGGGAATCCTTCTCCCTAGAATCCATCTCCCTTGGAATCCCATCTCCCTGGAATCCATCTTCCCTGGAATCCATCTCCATGGAATCCATCTCCCTGGAATCCCATCTCCCCCAGAATCCATCTCTCTGGAATCCATCTCCCCTGGAAGCCATCTCTTCTGGAATTCATCTCCCCTGGAATCCATCTCCCTTGGAATCCTTCTCCCTGGAATCCTTCTCCCCCAGAATTCATCTTCCCTGGAATCCATCTTCCCTGGAATCCATCTCCCCTGGAATTCATCTTTCCTGGAATCCCATCTCCCTGGAATCCATCTCCCCTGGAATCAATTTCTCCTGGAATCCTTCTCCCTGGAATCCATCTCCCCTGGAATCCATCTCCCCTGGAATTCTTCACCCTGGAATCCATCTCCTCTGGAATCCATCTCCCCTGGAAGCCATCTCCTCTGGAATCCATCTCCCCTGGAAGCCATCTCTTCTGGAATTCATCTCCCCTGGAATCCATCTCCCTTGGAATCCATCTCCCTGGAATCCATCTCCCCTGGAATCCATCTCCCCTGGAATCCATCTCCCTGGAATCCATCTCCCCTGGAATCCATCTCCCTGGAATCCCATCTCCCCTGGAATCGCTGCATGATGAGCAAACGGGATTTGTTCCACTCCAATTTGTCAAGATTGGACGAGGCCTCAAAGTTGGCCGAGACGTTTATTGATGGTTTCTCAGGGATTGGAGTGGGAGAGGCAATTACCTTCCCTGGCACAGGAGGGATGAGGGGGGTCTCTCTTCCTTCTCTGCCGATAAATTGAAGTGGGATAAAGATCCCTTTCTCCCTCCCCGAACCACAACACGGTGCCACCTGCATCCATCAGCCCTTGGGAACAGATCCCAAAACCTGTCCTGTCCTGAAGGGCCAAAAAAGAGCCAAGATTTGCCATCCTCCTCCTCTGGCTGTTGGTGTCCCCTCTGTGGCACTTGGGAGGGTTTGGGGACCTTGCTGGGTGATGGAATGGGGGGATTGGGATGTGTCGGGAATGGACGAGCCGCCCTTGGGATGTCTGGATACACCGACCCTGGAGCTTTTAATTTCAGGGAAGAGGGCTGGCTCGTGGGGAGGGGGAGATGTGTCTGCCTGCACCGACCCTGCCAGGGGAAGGGCTGGAAGCGGCAAACAGCGACGATTTGGGAATCGACCCGGGTATTTCTGGGAAGGTGGGAGGGATGAGATCACGGCTCTGGAGCGATTCCAGCCCGCCCTGGGTTGGGAGGTGGCATTTTGTGCCAGCCAAGCCACTCTGCTCTGGTTGATGCAAACACCCTTGGGGTGCTTTAAGTCCACCTCCCCCCTCCCCATTATTTCCCCCCCAAAACTGATTTCCAGGGTTTTCCCCACCTTGGGAAGCAGGGGAAGGTAAGTCCAGGAAAGAGGTTGTGTCCGAGGGAGGGTGTCTGGAATTATCTCCTCTGCACAGCCAGGTGAGTATTCCCGGGCTTCGTTTTGGATCATGTGGAATAACTCCAGTGAAATCCTCGGGGATGGAAGTGGAGCAGACCCAGCAGGAGCTGAACCAGAAATTAACCCCTGGCACGAGCCCATGGATTTATCTGAAGGCCCTTTGTAGGCAAAAGATTTTATTACACTGGCTTAAGTGGGCTTTGGATGGAGCCTCTGGAAAAGGCAATGGAGGGTTGATAGAAACCTACCTAAGCTAATTAATCAAATAAATCACCTTTCAAGCATCTGAAATGGAGGTGGCACAGTTTTAAGAGCTGCTCCAGCATTCCAGGCTTTTTATCTCCTGGATTATTATTATTTAATTATATTGAAGCTGCACTTGGAAGCTGGTGGGCACCAGTTACCAGGTGAGAGCTCCCTGCTTTATTATGAGTTCCAGATGAATTTTCACTGATGATATCAAGCTTATTTCAAATTAAAGGGGGGGGATAAAAAAAATGTTTTCTATTTTGAGCTGAAAGGGAAGCGGAGAAATAACTCCCTACTGAGAGTAATTCTTATCGTTTCAAGATACGATGACAGATGAAAAGGAGCTTCAGAGCTGATATAAAATGAGATTCCTGGCTTTGCAGGGGAAAAAGGGCCAATATTTTGGGGGAATTTTCATGGCAAATACCTCCCTTTATTTCTGTTGACAAAACATTGGTTTGAAAGGCTTTGATTGCCCTTCTCAATCCAACAATAATTGTGTATCTCGTGGTGTTAATTTTTTCGGCATTGTCAAAGGGAGCTGAAAGCCAAACACATCACAGGGACAGGAGGCAGAAGGATGGATTTCACTTCCCCTTTCATTTTGTTTATTAACGTTTCCCTACTTTGGGTTCTGGCTGGAAATTGCAGTTTCTTTCCTTCTGAAAGGCTCAGAACTGCTGGCACTGAACTCCTGCTGACTTCCAGGCTGAACCTCTTTCCCAGCCTCATTTTTGCACCGTTGGGTGCTGGGGAGTGAGGATTTACAGCACCAGCCGCTCAGGGATTTGCTTTTTGGGTCGTTGCAGGCTGTGTTTTTCCTCCTGGTGATGTGTCCTCTCTGGCCCGGATCCCCTTCCCGTGATTAGGGCATCACTGTGGGGCTCAGGAGACTGGATATGACACCTGGAGCGCTAGCTGGGCACCTGGAAAAGTCATTTAATCACCTTTTTACCATGGGAAATGGAGTTGGGGCTGAATTCCCAGCAGCTCTGCCTGGCTGGAGTTTTCCCTGGTGCCTGAATTTGTCTCTTACCTGTGGAATCAAGGGAGGGAAAAGAATCTCTCCCTCTTTACAAGGGCCGTGTTCACCACCCTCCCATTGTGATCTCACGGCTCACAGAAGGTTCCAGGTGGTGCCCAAACCTCTCCCAGCACCTTCCACCCCTGGAATGAAAACAGGGCATGGGGTTGACATTCTTCTCCCTGCATTGGGGAAGAAGGGGGAGATATTTCAGGGTGGAATCACAGCTGAGGAGGAGGTTTGACACCCCCAGGGTGAGCATTTGGCACAGAGCCTTCCCAGAGGCGTTTTGGCTCCCGCTGCCCATCTCTAGGGGAAAAGAACAGCAGATATGAGGTACCTGTGGAAGAAGAAGGCCGGACATTGATTTATCCCAAAATTCCATCCCTTCTTAGCCTGGCTTAAGGATGGGGGCAGGGGGGCAGAGAGATCTTATTGTCCTGTGCTGCTCTGGCTTTGATATCCATCTGGGAAAGCTTGTCAGGCCATTCATCCCCTCCCCACCTCCCCCCTTCCCCCAGACTGGCTCATTTTCATGATAATTTATGTTAATGCTCAACTTTTTGTGGTCGTTCCTTCACTGTGCATAAGGATTTCTTAAGAAGTCCTAAAAGTGAAGGATCTAACCAAGCACGGGGCTAATGTGGACGTGGTTACTTCAGGAATTACCTGCATCCTAAAGGGGAATAATTAGGGAACTGCTGGGCTAACTGGCCTAATCTATTTGAAAATCACAGGAAGGATGAAATGGAAGTTCGCAGGATTGATGTGGTCCTTGGGACAGCCATGCACGACAGGCTGAGGGAATTGGGGCTGTTCAGCATGGAAAAGGCTCCAGGGAGACCTGAGAGCCCCTTCCAGTGTCCAAAGAGGCTCCAGAAGAGCTGGAAAGGGACTGGGACAAGGCATGGAGGGACAGGACAAGGGAGAATCACTTTGAGCTGAAGGAGGGTGGATTTAGATTGGATGTTGGGAAGGAATTCTTGGCCATGAGGGTGGTGAGGCCCTGGAATAGAATTCCTAGAGCAGCTGTGGCTGCCCCATCCCTTGGAAGTGTCCAAGGCCAGGTTGAAGCAACCTGGGCTAGTGGAAAGTGTCCCTGCCCATGGCAGGGGGTGGCACTGGATGATCTTTGAGGCCCCTTCCGACCCAAACCATTCCATAATTCCGTGATTCTGTTATTCCACGCTCCTGTGCTTTGGCCCCAGAGGAAATGGGAGCTGTGTGTGCCTGTACTATCCCCTCCATTCCCAGAAGGCAAATCCCCAGAGCAGTAGCTGGGAAAGAGAAGGCTGGAGAAGCCTTTTCCACCTCTGCTCTTCTCCTTGGAGCTCAGACAGCTGCAGGATGAAGGCAGAGGGCCCAGAGCCAGAACTCAGGAATGACCGTGGCTCAGACTTGATCCCAGGGCAGATTCCACTTAAACTCCCTGCCTGCCTGTCTTTCCTTCCTCCTCTAGTTCTTCACCCCTGCTGTTTCCCCTCCCTGGATCTCCTGGCAGCCCTCCTGGCTCCCTTTCCCTGCCGGTGCCCATTCCTGGCTGGATTAGGTCAGGGACAACGAGCCACAGAGGGAACCAGGCCAATTTGTCCCGCTCATCCCGGTCTCCCTATCTGTCATCCCCAGTCCAGATCCGCTTGCCCTCCTTAAACAAGATCTCAACTGACCGTAAGGCTTCTGTCACTCCAGCTACCAAAATCAAACCCCTTCCCTCATCAAATCCCTAATCAGCCGGAACGGCTCCGTAAGCCGTGCTAAATTGGCTCCTCTCCGCTCCCTCTGCTGACCGCTGCCCTTCAATGAGCCGGCCCCGGCTCTGACTCCGAGGGCAACATCACGTCTAATTATATTTTCCCTTGCCTTTCCAAATCCTCTCAGGCACCAGGACAAGCCCAGGTATTGAGGAGGGTGGGGGGATTAACGGAGAACCCAGGCGGGAAACATCTTGTAGCTGCACGCGCCGGAATGCTCAGGAAGGATGGGGTTTTTTGGGGGGGAAGGAATGGGGTGGTTCCTCCTGCCAGGGCAGGGAAGGATCCTGGTGGAGGTGGTGGCGTGGTGGGACCTTGAGGGTGAAGGTGGCAGGCACGTTCGCCCCGTCCCAGGAGAAACTGGTTGTCTTCTGGGAGCCCAAAAAGGAGGAGAAAGGGACGGAGGGAAGACAGGGAAGGTTTTGCTCTCACAACCTCCAGGCTTGGACTAGTTTTCCAAGAGGAGAGAAACATCCCTGTGTCCACTGAAAACATCCTTGCAAATGCTCTCAGAGCCTGAAAAGTCCTCGACTGTGACACAAAGAGGGAACAAGCAGCAGTGGTCTAAAAATGCCATAGGAATCTGCTTTTCCTGGAGGACGGGCTTGGTGAAGGGTCCTCTGCAGGGCCAAGAGACACCAGAGCTCTTGGAACCATGGGAAGACCTGTGAGGATGGGCGGGCACCCAAGTGTGGAGCTGGGATGATGCTCAAGCTTGTGTCGATTGCCTGAGCCATTTTAGAGACTAAATCACCCTCAGATAGGGGTGAGAAGGTTGGTGGAGGTGGTGGCGAAGTGAGGGGGCAATGCTCAGCTAAAGCAGCAGCAAAGCCCCATCCCTAAGAGTGTGGGGATGCAGGGGATGATGTGATTTATATCCCATTTATTCCATTCCCCCCACCCACAGCAGTTCCTGCCAGGAACATCTCGGTGTCAAATCTTGGAGCTGCATTTTGCAGCCGGGAGATGCGAAGGGATTAGCGAGGGGAGGGAATTTGACTGTGAATAAATAATCTCGGGCTTTGGAAATGGAATTAGCACAGGATGTTTTAATCAAAGGAGAAGATGAATAGGCGTCGGATCCAGCCCAAGCACTGGCCACAGTAACCACAATTTATGGCTTGGGTTGCCACATAGTCAATTTGGGTTTAATTTCCTCGCGTTGCTCGAGCTCTGTTTTATGGACTCTCTCCCTGGTGGAAGGTGAGTGATGGGAGATGCCTGGTTTTTTTTGGTGTTTAGGGGTTGAAGGTTGTGTTTGCCTCAGATATTCAACTTCTCAGCCCTTTTTGTGCTGCCTTTGGGCTGACCTTTGGTGGTGCTGGGGGTGAATTCTCCCCTGGCTCCCCCAGCTTTTCCTGGGACCAGGGAGTTGTTCCTGCAGGTGATTTGAGATCTGGGGAGCACAAAGCATGGGCTAGCAGAGCTCAAAGTGATGGAGAGATGGAGGAGCCTTTATTCCCTCTGCTCATCCCCTCTGGAGAAGAGGAATGGAGAAGGAATGGTGGTAAATGGCTGTGTCACCATAACCATGACTATGGACCTGATAGGGATGGGACATCCAGTTCCACAGGGGCTTTTCCTCCCTCATCAGGGATTATGCACCTCCCAAGTGCATTTCTAGTGGTCCTCTCAATTCCAGCAGCAACACGTGCTGGGGACAGGCAGACACCATAGCCCAGGTGTTTCTGTGTCCTACCCTTGTGCTCAGCCCGGCTTCCCTCTCCTAAATCCTGACATCAAAGGGCAATTTAGGTCTTCTGCTCCCAGCTCTTGCTCCAAGGAGATTCAGCACAACCTCTCAGGGCTGGTCCAACTGGTGACCACATTCCTCATGAAACCACTTCTCCTTGCATCAGGCTGGACCCTCTTCCGTTTCAGCTTAGGTTGAAATGAACCTCTCTTGAGGTTCCTCTCCTGAGGATGGTGACCAGGGGAGCCATCAGTGGGGCAGAACCCACCCCAATTTCTGGCCCTGGCTCTGACATCTTTCCCTGGACAACACCCGAAGCTGTGGCCTCTTCTTTTTCCAGTCAGAGGGAACATCTTCCAGGGACCAAAGGGATGCCCAGTGCTTGGGTTTGTGGTCCCACCACCACAGGCCTGGAGATGCTCTGCCTGGGACACTCAGTCACACTGATCTTTATGCACTGGATAACAATATCCTTCATCCCTGGATCTCAGGAGCACCCCCCTGGATCTCAGGAGCACCTCCTGCACACACACATGCCGGCCCATGGGGTTAAATCTGGTCCTACATCTTTGGGAGCTTGGCCCAACTCCCTTGCAAACATCCAAGGAACGAGGATTTCTTCACTTCCTTTCCCTTCTGACCTTTCCAGACCTGCTTCCCATCTCCCTGCAGAGGAAGGGAACCAGGTTGGTGCCTTTATGAGCTGTTCCATCAGCGGCTGTAGATTCCAAAAAAAAAAAAAATAATAGTACCACTTCCTTTCATTCAGTGGAACAAAACCAGCGAGTTCCAACCCATAAAATTTTATGACCGACCATAAAAGGAGAATGTTGTCTCCTCTGCTGAGTTGCTTAAGAGGCTGCTGGGGGATTTTCTTGCCTTGTCATTCCTGAGCTTCACAGCGGGGACATAAATCACCTGGAACAAGTGCAAGGCTCGAGCTCACACCCCAAACAGAGGTACATCCATGTAGGAGGGGAAGGGAGAAGGAGCAGGATGGTCCTTGTGGCTTAAACAGCTCTGGCTTGTAAATACATTTATATTACAGTGAATAAAGGGTCGATGTCAAAGCTCAACACGGCACCAACCACTTTGGTTGCTCCCTGCCTTTCCTTCCCCCATGGAGCATTTTTTCCTCATGCTGATCCCGCAGGGATTTACTCCTTGATCCAGGTCAAGGACTCCAGTGAGGATCTCCAGGAGCAGGAGCAGGAGCTGATCAGGTGTCAGCTTTGTCTTCACTAACTCAATTTTCTGGAGGAAAAAAATCATTTTGTCAAACAAAAGGCACCCAAAGCTTTTCTGGACCAGCCCTGCTTTTAATTTTCTAATCTTTTTCACCCTCTGAGCTGAAATTTCCAGCTCTGCTCTTTGCCCTATGAAAACGCTCCAGACCCACTTAAAAAAATACCTCTATTTTCAACACAATAACAAAATTTAAGGGTTTTCCATCTATTCCTCAAATTCCTGTAAAGAAAACACGAATTTTTTCCTCTGAGAAGCTCCAGGGTAACACTGGATATTGGAAGCTGCTGTTCTGGGACATCAAAACGTGGCATGGGATGAGCCTTACGAGGGAAGACTTAAATCAATAAGCTTTGAGCCTGGGAAAATAGGACATTCACTGGAGACAGCCAGCACAAGGGGCTTTTTTTTCCCCCTCTCAACACTTTGCATGTGAGGAGAGATTCTTTCATCTGGATTGCTCCCTCATTAAAACTCGGGGGCTGTCAGATTCGCTGCCAGGATCAGGGCTCGCCTTCCCAAAGTGCTCCCGTGGGGAGCTGTTCCTTTCGGGGAGGGTTTTAAGGAGGGCTGAGCTGAGGTTTGTGACATCAGGGGGGAAACCCTCATTTTTTCAGGCAGGTTTGAGGATTATTTAGGAAGTTTTACCTCCCAGTCTGCCTGAGATCCATCCATGGATGTGCTCCAGGATGTGGCATTTATGGTTTAATTGGCAAGGCAGCCATCGGCCAAAGGTTGGACTTGATGATCTTGGAGGTCTTTTCCAACCTAAATGATTCCCTGGTCCTTCTCAGGAGCAACCTCATATCTGGAAAAACCTTGAGGAGAAAGCCCAGCTTTACCCCTGCCCCTCAATAATTTGTTTAATAAAGAACAGCAAATCCAACCCTGGAGATTTTGCTGCCAAAAAGATCATTCAAATGAACACCCCTGAAAATTTCTCTGTTGCCTGAATCTCGTTTTCTCCAAAATGTAAAGCTCTTGCAGTTAGTTTTTCCTCCAAAAATCTCTTTTTTATTGAAGATCCCAAGTCCTCTTATAGGACACATGCAAGGGGAATGAGCAGAGATCCCGCCAGGGTGCTGTGAGCTCCCTGAGTCCTCCCTGTCCTGCTTCCTCATCCCACCAAAACGGTGAACCTGGAAGTTCTTTTTGGGCTGGTTTTTTTGTGCTTGAATGATGAACCTGAAAGTTCTTTTTGTGCTGCTTTTTCTGCCTAAATGGTGAACCTGGAAGTTTTTTGTTCTGCTTTTTCTGCCTAAATGGTGAGCCTGAAAGTACTTTCTGTGTTGCTTTTTCTACCTAAATGGTGAACCTGGAAGTTCCTTTTGTGCTGCTTTTTCTACTTAGATGGTGAACCTGGAAGTTCTTTATTTGCTTAACTGGTGAGCCTGAAAGTACTTTTTGTGCTGCCTTTTCTACGTAAATGGTGAACCTGGAAATACTTTTTCTGCTGCTTTTTTTCTGCTTAAATGGTGAACCTGGAAACACTTTTTGTGCTGCTTTTTCTATGTAAATGATCAACCTGGAAATTCTTTTTGTGCTGCTTTTTCTACCTAAATGGTGAACCTGGAAGTTCTTTTTGTGCTGCTTTTTCTGCTTAAATGTTGAACCTGGAAGTCCTTTTTGTACTGCTTTTTGTGCTTAGCTGCTGGAATGCTTTGCTGGAAGGAGGATCCAGGGAATTACAGACCTGTTTCTTGATTCCAGGGGACGTTCTGGAGCAGATCTTTTTGAGTGGTGCCATCACACAACACGTACAGGGCAACCAGTGGATCAGACCCAGTTGTTATGGATTTATGGAAGGCAGGTCCTGCTTGACCCACCTGATCTCCTTCTAGGGCAAGAAGAGGGCAAGGCTGGGGGTGTGTCTACCTGGACTTCAGTGATGTTCCCCACATCATTTTTCCTGGAGAAATTGCTGCTCGTGGAGTGGAGATAAATCCAGCTGAGGGCTTTTTCTGGTGTTCATCAAGGTTCAGCCTTATTGATGAACTTCGTCAGTGATGGATGAGAGGATCAAGTGCCCCCTCAGTCAGATCTGTCCAGGGTTGCTTAGGGAGGGATTGTTAAGGCTGGACCAAAATTCCTGCAGTGGGTTTGCTTTGGTGGCACCAAATCCCTGTAGATCCAGGGATGGGCTGTGTTGGGCATCAGGATCTCACCACTTTTTTGAAAAGCCACCTCTCTCATTCCCCCACCATCAGTACCTGTTTTCCAGGGCTGTTCCTTCTGCCTTCAATCCCTTTTTTCTCCCTTCCTCTCCTTTACTGGTCCTGGCTGTGCAGTTCCAGGCAGGAAAATGCCATGACCTGCATTGTGGGAAAGCCTTGAACTGCTTTTTTGTGATAGATACACCATAAAAGAGGAGCTCCTGGCCGAGCTTTCCCTGGAAAAAAACCCATTTATCTCTTGGAGAAGTTGGGAAGAGGAAACAGTGTGTGTTTGCAGAGATGTTGGAACAAAGAGCAGCACCGGAAAGCTCGAGGGGAAATTAATAATTCTGTTTTCAGAGCAGGCCTGGTAAACACCCAGTAAATAATGGATGGGAGAAAACAGACCTGTAGTTTCTTCTCCAGAGGTTGCAGTCCAGGGAAGGAGCAGGTCTGGTCTTGGACCACCACAGTCCTGACCACAGGAAAAGACAGGGATTAGTGCTGCCCAGAAAACCTGGGAAGCTGCATCTCCTGGGCCTGAGCTGCTTGGTTTTGGAAAGGCTCCCAGCACACATAGAATCTCAGTGAGTTGGGATTGCCCTGACCTTTTTTTGGGTGTCTTTTCAAGGGATTGGGTAGTTTGCCATCCTGAACGGTGAGTTTCATAGCGTGGGCTCTGCTGTGCTGACTGATCTCGGTGCAGACCTTTGTGCAGGGATATAACCCTCAAATCCCACCTTTTGGTGCTTGTCCTTGCAAGCTGGATGGAGAGGACTGGCAGAATTGGGAGTCCTGGATCACTTGTGGACTTTGGGGAATTGCAGAATCCCAGAGACCCAGAATCCCTGAGCCACAGAATCACTTAGGTTGGAAAAGACCTCCAAGATCATTGAGTCCAACCTGTGACCCATCACTATCTTGACCAGAGCACTGAGTGCCATGTCCTGTTGTTCCTTGACCACCTCCAGGGATGGGAACACCGTGAGAAGGGTGTAAGGAGCAGGTGTGGACTCTTCTCCTTGTCTTTGTATGCCACAAGTACAAACTGGCCCACTCTGTGTCCTCTCCTCCCCCATCCCATCACTCCTTGTCCATAACACACCCCTACGTACCTTCCAGGTGCCCAATCTTCTCCCTGTCTTCTACTTTACCCCTCTTTCTCTATCCCCTCTCCCCAAATTCCCTCTAAATCTGCCAAGAACTTCCAGAGCCGACTTTTCCACCAGGGTGTGGGCTCCCTTCCCAGAGCAGAATATCCCCCTGGGAACACGATCCCGGTCGATAAGTATTGACTGCCAAACCAACATCACGTTGCAGTGCAAGGCTGTCGATGGGTGGGATTGATTTATCCACCCCTCTTCCTCTGACCCCTCGGACAGGGCACTGATTTACAGGGATGGGAGGCTCAGGACAGCCAGGCTGCTGCTCTCCATCACTCCTGGATTCAGCTGCCTGAGGCTCTTGGATTTCAGGGAGGGAAGGCAGAGGTGTTTGTGGCTGGAGGGAATGCAGGGAAGGGATGGGCTCAGAGCTGCAGATCCTACACCGAGGTCTTCACCTGGTTTTCTTCTTCTGGCTTGTGATGAGGGATGGAATTTCCAAGCAAGTTGCATTTTCAGGGAGCCACTCACCCATCTTGATGGTGGCTTTGGGTTGCCATCACTTGGACATGGAATAGTTGGAAGTTGAGGAGTGGTTGCTATTCCTGATGGTGGGAGCTGCCCTGAACTCCTTCTAGTGGTGGTGGTGCTGAGAAAAGGTATCCCAACCCTCTGGATGTGACAGGGTGGGAACCTCTCAATCTCTGCCTCACCCAGGGTGGGACAGATCCTCATGAGAATGTCAGGTCTTGAAGGACATCTGTGTGGACGAGCTCTCTGTCCCTTGGCATTCCCTGGGAAAACTTCCAGAAGTGTCTCTGAAGGTGCTTCCCATTCCCTTCCTGCAGAGTCCCCAGCTCTGGGAATTTGGCTTTCAAATTCCTGTTACAAGAGCCTGTAAAGTGAGGGATTGGAGAACGAGAGATGCCTCATCCCTGGAGACATTCCATGTCCAGGATGGACAATTCTCAGCTAGGAGGAGAATTTGGGATTCCCAGGGTGGCATTTTTGACACCTGATTTCCCTCCTTCACTGATCTGGCAAAGCCCCTGAATGATCCCGCTGAGGGTTTCATCCCTTCATTCTCAGTGTCACCTGATCCATGTTCTTCCCCTTCCAGTTTCCCTGGTTTTTTGAAACCAGTTGTCTCAGAAGAGAATAAACCCAGTCTCAATGTCTTGCTGCTAAATAGGAATCCAATAGGAATCCAATAGGAATCCTGTGTTTTGGGACAGGGATCCCCAAACCCCCATCCCCATTCACACAGCACCAACCCGCCTGACAAGGGAATGCAATCCCACCTCAGGAACTGCTCCAGGATTTTCTGGGAGCAGGTGATGCTGGTAGGTTAAGCACCCATAATGCCAGGCAGGTGAACTGCAAGTCTTTCAAAGTTGCATGGGATTAACTTGGAACTAAATCCCTGGAAAACCCACGTGGCTGGTGCCATTTCAGTTGATCCCTGTTCTCCTGGCATGGCACTCTGAGGTTCCTGCTCCAAAATTCCATGTTCAATTGGATGCTGTGGTGGCTGAAGAGGTGGGGAGATTTCTGCTCATCACCATCTTCACCAAAAATGATTTGTCTTTTGAGCCTTTCCCACATTTCTTCCCTCCCTTAAAAAACTTCCCTTTAAATTGTTCCATATTCCCTGTCCTCTCCAAGCAGGAATTGTCTGGCCTTTTCCTTTGCTTCTGGTCTCAAGGAACAAGAACCCCTGAGGCAGGTCCAGACCTCTTGGAATGATTCCAGAGGCAGGTCCAGACCTCTTGGAATGATTCCAGAGGCAGGTCCAGACCTCTTGGAATGAGTCCAGAGGAAGGTACAAACTTTTTGGAATGAGTCCAGAGGAAGCTGCTAATTTGATCACAGGGCTGGAGCACCTTTCCTATGGACTTGGACAGCTGGGAATGTTCAGTGGGAAAAGCAGGCACTGTCCCAGAAGGGAAGGGCACTAGAGGAGGAGGTTCATAGTGAAACTTCCTTCTTTTTTGGCTTTTTCTTCCATTGTGAGACCCGCTGCCAGCACATCTGACTCCCAATCCCAGGCTGGATTTTGGGATATATAGTGGCCAAATTAGGCAATGGCTGGAAAAAGTTTAACTTCCCATGGCAAACAATGAAATCTGGAGCACCAAGAACACCCCTGAAGTTTCTTTTCAAAGGAAAATGGCAAATGTTGCTCACCAGAAAAAAAAGTAAAATAAATCTCAAAGTCAATTTGCTGCATTTGGGATTTATCATTTGCATCAGTTCCAAGATCACTCCCTGCTATGGGGAATCCGAATGGGGAGAGAAATCAGACTAGTCTTGTTCAGTCTGGGGCAACAAAAATAAGGAAGAAGAAAAATAAAAATTAAAACAGCCTCCAAAGCCTGAAGACACAAATAGGCAAAGAATGCTTTCCATACATTTTTATGAATATACAAATATATATTTCCCATACGTGTGCAAATGTTTGCACAGAACAGAAGGAAGGTTCACTTTCTGGAGGGGGTCATTGACCATCAGAACTTAATTCCTAAATCCGTGGAAGAACAGATCACATGGAACTGCAAAAAGTACCTGAACACCTTCTGAGAGTTCACACTGTCTTTCTGGGTGACGGGTTGATCCCATCAAATTCCCTAACTGGATGCATTCCATCCCGAATATCTCTGGGCCAGATGCTTCTCAGATCCCGGCCATGATCCCAGAGCTGCATTTGGCCAACTGATGGACCCAGGCCAAGGATTGGGATCCCTTTATGAGTGTGAGGATTTGGTACATCCAGCCGTGCACTGACTCTGATCCTCAGTTACTCCTTATAAAATCAGAGAATCTCGGAATGGGTTGGGTTGGAAGGCACCAAAAGATGGGATGTGCAACCTGTGCCAGGGTCTCACCACCCTCCCAGCCAGGAATTCCTTCCCAATATCCCATTCTGGCAGTGGGAAGCCATTCCCTGTGTCCTGTCCCTCCATCCCTTGTCCCAACTCCCTCTCCAGCTCTCCTGGAGCCCCTTTAGGCACTGGAAGAGGCTCCAAGTTTTCCCTGGATCCTTCCAGCTCTCCTGGAGCCCCTTTAGGCACTGGAAGAGTCTCCAAGTTTTCCTTGGATCCTTCTCTTCTCCAGCTGGACATTCCCATCTCTCCCAGCCTTTCCCCAGCCAAGCAATTCCGTCTCTCCAATCATTTTAATGGACCAAGGACTTCCAGAATTCCCACCAAACATCTGGATTCCCAAAAGATGATCCCTGTTTTCCTCTCTTTCCAGTGCTGAGGTTGCACCCCAGCCCCAATCCCGGCGTGTCCCCCTCCGGCCTCGCCAGACCCTCCACGTGCCGATACATCGCCAGGTCGGTATTCCCGGGAATCCCCCCCGGGATTGGAGCCTCCTCTTAGCCTTGGAAGCACCTCAAGTGCCAACAAGGAGTTTCTGGTGGGGCTTGGGGACCTCTGGAGGTGTTTGGGAGGGAGGAGGTGGTGGCACTTCCGAGGCTGAAATGGGGCTCTGGAGTTTTGGGATTTGGGCTGTGGGAAGTGTCTTTTTGTCACTGGATTTGGGAATCTTGGAATGGGTTGGGTGGGAAGAGAAGTTGATGGTCGTGCAGGTCCAACCCCAGCCATGGGCAGGGACACCTCCTATGACCCCAGGGTGCTCCAACCTGCCCTTGGACACTCTCAGGGATCCAGGGGCAGCCCCAGCTTCTCTGGGAATTCCAGCCCAGCCCCTCCCCAGCCTCCCAGCCAGGAATTCCTTCCCAAAATCCCATCTATCCATGGGAAACCATTCCCTGTGTCCTGTCCCTCCATCCCGTATTCCAAATCCCTCTCCAGCTCTCCTGGAGCTCCTTTGGGCCCTGGAATTGTCTCCAAGGTCTCCCTGGATCCTTCCCATCTCCAGCTGGACATTCCCAGCTCTCCTAACCTGTCTCCATGTCAGAGGAGCTCCATCCCTTGGAGCATCTTCATGGCCCACCCTGGATCTGCTCCAGCAGCTCCACCTCCTTCTGCTGTTGTTCCACAGGGCTGGATCCAAAATTCCAGGGGTGGGATCTCACCTGGGCAGGACAGAGGGACAGAATTCCCACCTTCTCCTGCTGCCCACGCTGTGGGATGAGCCCAGGACACTGGGAATTTCAGGAATGCTGTGGCCCAGGTCACGTGGACCTTGTTCTACCACCCAGTTGTCCCCTCGGGGAGATCTTTGTGCTGTTGGATCCACCAGGATCTCAACAACATGGTCTTTTCAGCTGGAAGCTTTTGGAAAAGCCACGCTGAGCAACTTCTGGTCTCCTGAAGTGCCTTCAAGTGGGACCAGGCGATGGGAGTGGTGTGTTTTTGGCACCGTGTCACCTTCTGTCACCTCATGTTCCCGAGGTCCATCAGCAGGTGCCCACTTGAAGGCCACAGGGAACATCCCAGCAGCTCCTGGGATCCATCCTGGAGTTCCCTTTGTCCCCCAACCCGTTGTAGGATGTTCCTTCCTCCCCACATTCCCCAAAAGTGCTGGAAACCCCCTCCACCCCCCTAAAATCGGGTGGGAAGGGGTTTCATCTTGGTGCCACCTCGAAGATTTGGGGTAAAACCGGCCCAAAACCCAAACCTGGATTCAGAAGTCAAACTGGAGCTCCTAAACCGGAGCTCGGTGTCCAAATTGGATCTCGGTGCCTTGGGGTGGTGTTGAGGTGTCCACCTCGGGGTGGGAGATGCCACCTGACCCCTTGGGTGTCTGTCCCTCAGCCGGGCCGTGCAGAGGAGCTTGGCCATCATCCGCCAGGCCAAGCAGAAGAAGAAGAAGAAGGAATATTGCATGTACTACAACCGCTTCGGGCGCTGCAACCGCGGCGAGAGCTGCCCCTACATCCACGACCCCGAGAAGGTGGCCGTGTGCACCAGGTGGGCAGGGAGGGGTGGGATTTGGGAGGTCCTCCTTGGGGTTCCAGAGGGAGGGAGATCGGGGGTGGAGGTGTGGGAGGACAAGGAGGGTTGGCCCGGGGTGGGTGAGGAGGAGACGGGAGCGTGGAATGGGTTGGGTTGGGTTGGGTTGGGTTGGATTGGGTTGGGTTGCGTTGGGTTGGGTTGGGTTGGGTTGGAATGGGTTGGGTTGTGTGCGTTGGGGTGGGGTGGATTGGTGTGGATTGGGTTGCGATGGTTTGGGTTGGATTGGGTTGGGTTGG
>JAWMRD010000074.1:149435083-149447211 GCA_035584875.1 Syndactyla subalaris | reverse complement strand
TCCCTGTGTCCTGTCCCTCCATCCCTTGTCCCAAGTCCCTCTCCAGCTCTCCTGGAGCCCCTTTAGGCACTGGAAGGAGCTCTGAGGTCTCCCTGGATCCTTCTCTTCTCCAGACTGGACATTCCCAGCTCTCCCAGCCTGGCTCCATGTCAGAGGGACTGCAGCCCTTGGAGCATCTCCATGGCCTCCTCTGGACTTTCTCCATTATCTCCGTGTCCTTCTGACGTTGGAGACCTCGGAGCTGGGGCTGGGGTTTCACAAGAGCAGAGTAGAGGAGGAGAATCATGTCCCTCCACCTGCTGGTCACACTTCTTTTAATACAGCCCAGGTTGTGGCATTTAAAAAATTGGATGGACAACTGATATTGTTGTGTTGGCCAACAGAACATAGACACCAAACCCCCAAGACATTCTTTAGCTTCAGGATTTGTTAATTTTATCTTTTTTTTGGCCTACTGACTCAATTTCATCCCAATATTTAATGAAATAAACTGAATTTAGAGTGGTGATTATTTTGTACCACACTAAATGCAAGTATTACAACAAGACACTACTTTTCCCAGAATTTTGAGAGCTCTTCCACTTCCTTTTTGGATTTAACTTTGTTTTTTTTTTCTGGTCCAGGTGGGTTTTGAGAAGGACTCAGAAGTGGGTTTTGGAGAAGTCTGTGTGTAGACAATACTAAGGTGTGGAGAAACAGGAAACGACAATAAATTCTGGATGTGACGGACACCAAATGTTAGAAATGCCCAAACCAAGGAATTCTGGTGAAGATTGAGGAGGACTTCATGTTCTCCAGGGTTTGATGGCCATTTCAACCTCAAAATTATGTAGGGTCTCACTGGGCAAGAACCAAATGGAGCCCTTAAAGATCTGGAAGTCAAGAGGAGGTGAAGCTGAAGGTTTCTGCAGCTGGAACGTGGTGGGCTTCTCATGGCAAACCATCCACTGGAATTTCAGAAGACATGGCCTTTGGCCGAAGTAGCTGCTGGATGGATGTCACAGGAAGTCTGGAGATGACCCAAACCTTGCAAGGAACCTTCAGGAAAACAGGAAAGCTTCTCCTTCCTTCTCTAGTGTTTCTTTCATGACAGTGAAGGAGAGGACAAGAAGACACAGAATCATGGAATCATGGAATGGTTTGGGTTGGAAGGGACCATAAAGATTGTCTATTTCCAGCCCCCTGCTGGTTGGACAGGATCCCCTTGAGTCCCCTTTGGCAGGGACACCTTCCACTAGACCAGGTTGCTCAGAACCACATCCAAGCTGGCCTTGGACACTTCCAGGGATGAGAGAACACCTCCAAGGATGGGAGAACATCTCCAGGGATGGGGGAACACCTCCAGGGATGAGAGAACCCCTCCAGGAGTGAGAGAACACCTCTGGGGGTGGGGGAACACCTCTGGAAGTGGGCTGTGTCTCCGTGACATGTTTTATTGGAAGGAGATGTCACAGTGTGGCCATGGAAACCCTTCCTGCTCCTCACTCCAGACTCTGATGCATGGAGGACACCTGTCAGCTTTTGTGTTTAGCCCCTTGTTTTGCTGGGCAGGGCAGCTCTCAGGCCTAAATCCCTTCTCATTGTCCATGTCTTTGGAAAGTCCTCTTTCTAGGTAAGAAGGGACAGATCATTCCAAGACCAAATGGCCTCTGGGACTGGTGGCATTTCCAGGGTCTCTTTAATCCCACTGAACATCAGTGGTGTTGTCAGGGTAGAAGTGTCACTGCCCTGTCCTGTTTCCATCCTGGTTGAGAATGGAGGAGGATCCAGTTTTAAATGAACCTCCTGCTCTGACATCCATGGAATCACAGGATCATTGTGGTTGGAAAAGACCTCCAAGATCATCAAGTCCAACCTCTGACTGATCCTCACCTTGTCACCCATCCCAGAGCACTGAGTGCCACATCCTGTCATGTCTTGGACACCTCCAGGTGTGGAGACTCCTCCATCTCCCTGGGCAGCCCCTTCCAATGCTTAGCAACACATTCCACAAAGAAATTCCTCCTGATGTCCAACCAGAACCTGCCCTGGTGCAACCAGAGGCTACGTCCTCTCATCCTGTTGCTGAGAGAAGAGCCCAACCCTCACCTGGCTCCAACCTTTTCAGTGAGTTGTAGAGAGCAAGAAGGTCCCCCTGATCCTCCAGCTAAAGAGCAGCAGTGATAGAAGAAGTCTCTGAACTATCACGTTTCCTCCTTCCCTTCTCTCTTTTCAAACGGAAAATAAAAAGGGGAAAAAAAACCCAAAAGGGAGGGGGATGAGAACCTGTCAGGTTGTCTGATCCAACATCCACAGCTCACGTTCACCTTGGCAGATGGCAGGAGGGGTGGGGTGGCTGCTTAGCACTGCATGTTTGACATCTCACGGAAACAGCAAGGCTGAGGTGGTAGGTCTGGAGCCGTCGGCAGCTGCTCCGGTACCTCTGGTGGGAGAGGGAGGCGCGGATTCATTTCACACCTCCCCGTGCCAAAAAAGAGGCGCTTTTGGGGAGCGACTCGTGTGGTGCATCTTCTCATCCCCCACCACCCCCCGTTCCTGTCCCCCCCAGTGAGTCGTGGTGGTGGTTGGAGGGTTGTTTCTTGCCTTGTCACCAGCTCGTGTGACAGGTGAGGTAACGCGGAGGCTGCGGAGCTGCAAAGGGAAGTTGCTCCAGGGCTTTCCCGTGCCGGGGAGGTGCGTTCGCTCCAGCGGGGGGGAACTGGGAGAGCAGGAAAACATCTGTTCATGTCTTTGCTTTGTAAAGAACAAGAAGATGAGCCAGGAGGAGATGGTGGGAGAGGGATATATTTATGTTGGGAATACCAGGAAAGTTTGCCCCTATCTGGGTTTCCAAAGGTTAAGATTCACCCAAGGGGGTGGCCTCTCTATGTCCTCTAAACACAGGAATGACCCAGGGACTTTTGTCACCCAGGAAGTTTGGGTGTCCAAACAGCAGGAATTCCAAGTGCTGTTCCAAGAGTTGAGCTCCCAGGGGGCCACCTGTGGATGTGAGTCCTGTCCTTTCTCAGAGCCATGACTGCAAAGTCTCCCACCAGAGATTCCAGTGGAGAAACTCCTGCTAATTCCTGGCCTTGTCTAATTGGATGTTGTGGAGGAAAAGTTGCTGTGTGTGATGGAAAGCACAAATGCAAGAAATCCAGGAAATCTGGGAGGAAAGAGGAGGTGGCTCAGACAGAATCTTGAGTCCATGGGCTGCTCTCCCCACCACACCAAGCTGGAAAGACCTTCCTCATGTCACCTGTTGCTGCAAGAAAATCTGAAGGATAAAGTCAAGTTCGTGGCTGGGAGGGGCTGTGCTGCAATCACAGCTGTCTCTATAGGGTAATTCATTCCCAAGAAGTTTATGGAAGTTGGATTTTAAGGAACATAACTGTTGTCATGGTGTCTCCTGACAGCAGCATCCACGAAGTTTCTAACTCCTTAAAGGCCACAGCCACAAGAGTTGTGAAATGCCAATTGCGTTGGATCAAGGATTATGGAAAACAGTTGACTCAAAGACCTCCAGTGATAAATCCTCATGTCCAAACCACATCAATCCCAAGCTGGAGAACTTTAACTCGGTGTCTCAGCTGGGGAGCAAACACACAAGGAGCTGGGGGTTGTTTCTCTAACTCATTTGCCAAATCATTATATTTTGTATGTTAAAGAAATGGTTGGAAGTGCAGCAGGGAGTGACTGAAAACTTGGATGACAGAAAGCAGGAGGAGAGTGTGATCCTGGATGAAATGCTCCATCCCTGGAAGTGTCCAAGGCCAGGTTGGATGGGGCTTGAAGCATCCTGAGGTAGTGCAAGGTGTCCCTGCCCATGACAGGGGATTGGAACTGGATGATCTTTAAGGTTCCTTCCAACCCAAAGCATTCCATGACTCTCTGAGACAGCCGTAAGGGCATTGGTGGTCATGGTCTTCAAACTGCTGGAAAACCAAAGTAGTCTTCAAATGTCAGTTTTGGTCAACTCCTCTGGAATTATCCACTCCAGGGGCTTGACCTGGCTGGTTGAAGATGGTTCCTGCTCACATCTGAGGTATCCAACAGCAAGTTGTTGGACAATTCACAAGGATCTATGGGAGACCTGAGCCCTTTGAGACTGGCAAGTCAACCAGGATCCCTTGAGATACCTCCAAGTCACCTGCGTGGACAACTGGGTTGAGTTGCTGGAAATAAAAGGCAGGAAAGCCCAGCAGATCCAAAGGAAATGTCTTCCCTTGTCACCATGGAGAACTGGAGTAGAGGATCAGCACAGCACCAGAGCTTTGGCTGGAACTGTTCCCAGTCTGGGATGACAAGACCTGGAAACTGGTGTGGTTCCTAAACAGCCCCCTGTATGTCACCCCTTAATTGTCCCTCTGTGCCATGAGTCCCTCAGCTCACTTTGAGATGGGAATAAAGCCTGGGAGAGGATTTCAGGGCTGGCATTCCAGCACCTCTCAATAGCTCAGCGGGTGAGCAAGAGGATAATTGAGGGATTTGCAAAGCACGCTGAGTTTTTCCTTTGTCCGTGTGTGGCACCAGGAAAACTCCCTTTTGACATCAGGAAAATTCCCTTTTGACATCAGGAAAATTCCCCTTTTTTTAGGTGACTCTTTCTGCCCGTGATCCAAATATTTCAGGCCCTTTGCCTTCTAACACTTTGCGCTTCCAAGAGCTTTTGGTTTAGTGGAATCCATGCAAAGGACTCCCAAAGCCATCCCGAAGCTCTGCCTCTTAGGAGAGGAGAGGGCAGGAGCGGGAAGGGATGGTGCTGGAAGGATGTGGAGTGTTTCCCAGCTGGTGGGATGCACGTTCTGCCTCTCCAGCTGCAGCTCTGGCTGCCACTCATGGTTGCCCTGGTGCTCGGTGGCACTGCTGGCCAATATCTGCCTGGAGGTCACTACGAGGAGGAGCTGAGGTCACCAAACAGTGCACGACTCCTGGAGCAGCTGTCGGTGTTATTTTGTTTGGCAGCCTCTTCTTCTCCCAGCTGGAAAAAAAGCCCTGAAACCTGACCCCTCAATGCACGCTTTGTTTTGGAATGAGCTGCTGGAAGTGGTGGTTCCTGGGTCCGGTGTGGGATATAAGCTCCTGTCCATCAGGATGATGGGGCTGGGTGACAGCTTGCCTCTCACGCTTGCACAGGTTGGCAAGGGCTGGGATGGGTTGGAAAGGGCTGGGATGGGTTGGAAAAGGCTGGAATGCTGGTAGCCAAGGGTGGGGGAGGAAAAATGGTCCTGGGTGTGGCCTCCAGAGGTCCTGGGTGGCTGCAGGATAATGCAGGAGCCTCAATCTCCTTGGATCTGTGCAATGGCCCCGCGTTTCCCTCTCTGGAATGTTCAGGCAGGTTTTTCCAAGGACGAGTTGAATTTGGGCAGAGCCAGCACAGCAGGATGTGTCCATCTGCAATCCATGGTCAGTAAAGAAATGGGGTCAAGGCTGGTTGGGGTTTGGAGCAACCTGGGCTAGTGGAAGGTGTCCCTGCCCATGGCAGGGGGCTGGAATGAGATGATCTCGAAGGACCCTTCCAACCCAAACCATTCCATGATTCTCATAAGCTGCAAGATGATCTTTGCTGGGTAAATCATTGGAAATAATATTCTTCTGGAGCTCTCCGGAATCCAGACCAGGACAGGGTCTTGCATACAGGATAAACCCATGGGAGAGCTTTGAAGTTAATCCCAACACTCCACGTGGGTCAGTTTTACTGCACAGGATTTGCTGGAAGTGCCAGTGGCACAGGATGAGTCCAGCCCTCCCAAGTGCCTCAGAAGATGCAAATCCCACCTAAAATCCCAGTGGAGTAATCAAGTCTCGTGCCTTTCCAGCCTGTAGAAAACACTTCCAGGATCCTCTGCCATGAGCACAATTCCCTCCTCCTCCTCTTTAGGTGCAGCATCCGTGGCTTAATGTCACTCCCTGAACATAAGTAGATGAGATGAGGTATTAAGCAATGAGAGCCAGAGTTCCCAAATATTCCAGGGCCTTTCTACACCTGGAGGATTTTTTATTTTTTTTTTGTGTGGGATGGGGAGCTGTCAAAGGTTTCACAGTCTATCCATCTGTTTCTTCTCTCGTCCACCACTGTTTGGAGCATGTGATGCTCCATTCTAAGCTTTTGGCTTTATTTTTCAGAGGTTTCATAGAATCATGGAATGGTTTGGGTTGGAAGGGACCTGAAAAATCAATGAGTTCCAACCCTCTGCCACGGGCTGGGACACCTTCCACTAGCCCAGGTTGCTCCAAGCCCTGTCCAAGCTCTCCTTGGACACTTCCAGGGATGGGGTAGCCACAGCTTCTCTGGGCAACCTGTGCCAGGGTCTCCCCACCCTCACAGGGAAGAATTCCTTCCCAGTATCCCTTCTAACCCTGGGAAGCCATTCCCTGTGTCCTGTCCCTCCATCCCTTGTCCCAAGTCCCTCTTCAGCTCTCCTGAAGCCCCTTTAGGCACTGCAAGGGGCTCTGAGGCCTCCCTGGATCTTTCTCTTCTCCAGTCTGAACACCCCCATCTCTCCCAGCCTGTCTCCAGCTCCAGCTCCAGCTCCAGCTCCAGCTCCAGCTCCAGCTCCAGACCATCTGAATGGTTTTAATTTATCCCCCATGTCTTGCAATTTATTAAAACATTCCTTTACCTTCCCCATGGTGGTGAGAACCGGAGCTGTAAAACTGAGCTGTGATCTACCTGGGACTTGTCAAACACTTGTTCAGGCAGCAACGGGAATCTCCAAGTGCATTTGTTGGACTAAAAGGAATATTAGTCCCTGGAGAGTTTCTTCCTCCTCAGCTCGAGGTGGTAAATTTTGCAGCTCAGTGAACAGCCAATTTCCCCTGCACACCTTCCCTGGACTCTGCCCAGCAGGAGTTTGACTTCTCCCATGTTTTGTTGGGATTCTCCATGGCTGCACCACAGTGACAAACTCCGAGCTCCTCTTCCCTATGCTCTGACCTCTGCTGATGCCCCGAGGGAGTCGGAGACATCTGGATGGCAGCGGGATGTGCTTTCCCTGGACATCTCCCCACAGCCCTTATTTCTTGTTCATGCTTAGTTAGGGCCTCACACCACGTGTGTTTGGACAGCTGCTCCCTGCACGGCTCAGCCCTTCACCCCGATGGCCCAAGGAATTCCTGGGAAATTGCAGGAATCAATAATTCATTATTGTATTTTTTTTTTTTTCTGAATACCAGTTTCAAGTGGCTTTTGTTGCCAATGTGATATTCCCACTGAAGGAATCTGGACGGGCTGCAGCTCATCCGGATCCTGCTCCATGTGGGAATGGTGACTTTCACCATCCCTGGGTTTGTCCACCTTCCTCAAGCAAAATTGGGCACCACGTTAAAGGTTTAATTAAACGTTCTCTGCACGGGAAATGATGGATCAGATCCTGCCTCTCCCACATTCCTGAATGAAAAGGCTCTTGTAGCCACTTAAACACAACCTCAGCCCTCCCTCAAGGCTGCCCTTTGGTTGAGAGACATCTGCAGCTTCTCCAGATGTCTTGGGTGGGACACTGATACCCTGGTGAGGGCACCTGAACACAAGTCCTGTGAGGAGAGGCTGAGGGTGCTGGGGTTGTTCAGCCTGGAAAAGAGGAGGCTCAAGGGGGGACCTCATCACCCTCCACCTCCCTGACAGGAGGTTGTACCAGGTGGGGTTGCTCTCTTCTCCCAGGCAACCATCAGTAAGATGAGAGGGAATGGTCTTAAGCTCTGCCAGGGGAGGTTTAGTTTGGACATCAGAAAGAAATTCTTTATGGAGGGTGATCAGGCATTGGAATGGCCTGCTCAGGGAAGTGGTGGATTCTCTGTCCCTGGAGGATTTTAAGATGAGACTGGATGTGGCACTCAGTGCCATGGTCTGGTAACCACGGTGGTGTTGGATCAAGGGTTGGACTTGATGATCTCAGAGGTCTTTTCCAGCCTGGCTGATTCATGAGTCCATGATTCACACCCTCCATTCCCAAACCCATCTTGGTGGCCCCTGTTGGACTTGCTGTGATTTGTCAGTGTGTTCCTTGTACCCCAAAGCTGAACTTGGCACTCCAGTTGTGTCCTGACTGCCCCATCCAGGCACTAATCACTTCAATTCCCTTGCAAATGCAACCCAGGATGGGTTTCATCCATGAAAGGGATGGTGCTGATGGAAGCAAATGATCCAAGTTGGATCCTGATTGTGCACATCTCCTTGTTGGCATCTTGGTAGAGGAGCCACAGAAATGGATGGGCAGTGGAGGATCTAATTGTGGGAATCTCCTCAGGGATGTCTGGGGTCATTGAGGAGGGGGTGGTTGTGGTCACACCCAGCAGGTCCTTTAAGGGCTGGAAAGGAGCTGCATTTTCATGTGTCCTACAGGTGATATTTGTTTCCTCTCAGCCTCATCTTCAAGAGGAGGGAATGTTAAAATCCCATTTCCTAACTTGGGGAAAACCCTGAATTCAGCCCACTTTGCATATCAACACTTTTTGGGCTGATGGGAGAGTTCAGAGGTAAAACACAAGTTAATCCAACCTGTTTTTCTATTTGTGTTTTGGCATTCTTGTTGATTTGTTTGTTTGTTTTACTTTGTACTGGGTTATTTTTTATGTTTTGGGGTTTTTTTTTTGTGTTTTTGGGGGATTTTTTTGAGAGTATGAACAGCTTATGTCCTGGCAAATGTATAATCCCACTATAATCACCTCTGTCATGTGAACTGGACCCAGAAGGTGTGAAGCTGGAGCTGAGAGATGGAGACAAGTTGGACAGTTTACTGACCCTAAATTGTATTTTCCTATGGATGTTTTAACTACATTTTGGGAGTCTCCTGCTCAAAGGAGAGGGATATAGCAAAGGAAAAGTGGTCAAGGATGTGGCTCCTGCTGCCCTCTGAGGGACATGAACGGGGTCATCTGCAGATGAAACACTGTCACCTGCTGCTGGCTGCCATGTGGGCAGTGTCCCTCCATGGATTTAGAGCAGAACATGGAAAAATCTGGGACCTTGGACAGTCCAGGACTGTGCACCTTGCTGGAGAAACTCCTGGAAGTGTGTTGGATCCCATTCCTGTCTCTTCCCTGCTGTGACTCCTGCACTGTCTGAAGGGGAGCACTTGGATGTCCTTGTCACTGAGATGCAGCAGCTTTGAAACTGAGGGAGTGGGACAAGAGTTTCCACCCAAGAAAATCCCACTGGATTTGACCTCTGCACCTTCCAGGGTATCCCTGTCCCCTGGAGACTGAGGAAAATTCCTGGGTCATCTGGGTTGGGACAGGGAGTCAGATATGAGGCTTAAATAGAAAGGCTTTGGTGGCACCCAAGGGTTGAGATTTTGGGAAATGCTGGTTGGAGAACGTGAGGTTCACCCAGACATGCGGTGAGTCTTGGGGGAGGTAAACGATGGGAACTCCTTACCATGTGCTTGGACAAGGCTCTCAGCACATGGTGGGATTCTTGGGGTGTCCTGTACAACGCCAGGAGTTGGACTCGATGGTCCTGATGGGTCCCTTCCAACTCAACATATTCTGTGATTCCATGATTGTACAATTCTGTGATTCCATGACCTGGGAGGATGGAGCCTCCAAACCTCTCTGAGCAGTTTTTCCCCGTGTCTGAGGCTCTCCCAGCTGACTTTGGAGGACACATCCTGGCATTGCTGCTGCAGGCAGGTCACTTGCTCTCTCTGAAGTCATGGATACAGGAGAGGCTGGACCAGCTCGGGATGGGAAGAAGAGTGATATACACATCATCTGCAGCATCATGAGCCACCCTTCTTTTCCATCCTCGGCTCTCCTAAACCTGGTTATCCCATCCACCAAAGTGCCTGGATCCCCCGAGGCTCATCCCTGTCCTCCCAGCTCACCTGACACCACAACAAGCTGCTCCAGCTCCCGTGGTCTTTTCTTTTTTAATCTTCCTGCCTCTTTTCCATCTTGGAGCTGTTGCCAATTAAGAGCAAACCATTTGATCACGACATAATCCCGATGCCAGCAGGCAAGACCCGCTCAGGCACGGAAAGGGAGAGAGGAGAAGAGAGAGAGAGAGGGGGATAATAATAAAAATAATAATAATATAGAGGAGGGGAAAAGAATAAAAAAGACAAGCTCTTCTTCCATCTCTCCGCTCACAAGGTAAAGAATCAAAAAGTCATTTGATGCATAATTGATTGCTTTGGAGTGACTCACAAATTGCTAAGGAGCCTTGATTCTCTGGGTAATAAGCACATGGAAAACACAGGGACGTTTTGACCGCGGGGTTGTGTAAGGGGGGAGTCCGGGGAGGAGGGAAAAATAAATACAAAAAGAGGAGCTGAGCGAGCCCGAGCACCCGCGAATGTTTTAATGAGCCTCAAGAACAAGGCGTTTCAAGAAGCACCAGCTCGGGACAAAACAATAAATTAGCAAACAAAAAGCGGAAACAAAACAAAAAGGGGCTTTTTAGTATTTTCGTATTTTTTTTTTTCTTTTTTTTTTTTTTTTCCCCTTGACAAGAGAAGCACAAAAGAGCTGAGCTGGCGGGACCGGGGCTGCAGGTTGCTCTCCCCCTCCCTGTTTTCTCTGGAATGTGCGGGTGGGAAAGGGAGGAAGGTTTGTGTGTGGTGTTTCCCCTCACCCCGACTACCCCATCCTGACGGCCACTGCCTCCCAAAAACGCGCTGACAGAGCCTTTGGCTCGCTGTGACTCGAAAGCGGTGGCGTTGTGACACTCGGATTTCACACCCAGATTCACCTCCAGAAAGGGAAGCGAAGAGGAAAAGCCGGGCTCCCTCTGCTCTCCTGACTCGGTCCTTTTCCAAGGAGGAGTTTTACTGACCCCAAAAAGTTCCCGGGCTCTGTGAGTGGTGGGTGGAATCCGTGTCACGCTCCATCAGCATTCCCGGGCGTGTAACGTGCCACGACATCCCACTTTTACTCCCTTAATGTTTCCGTGTCCCGTGGCCCTGAGCAGCGTTGGAAGGGCTGGCGAGCACCGTGTCTGCCCCACCTTTGCCGGGGCTCGGAAGGTGGGAAGTGATGACGGCAGCTCCACGGTCCTAATGGGATTAAAAAAGCCCGCAAAGGACTCTCCGGTCCTAAGAGCTTTACGAAAAACACCTCGGCGGGGATTTTGGGGAAGCTGCTCCCCCTTCCATCAGGAGCCTCCCCAAGGATGTTGTGATCGCCTTTGCTTGGGTTTGATTCCTAATTCCTTAGGGATGAGTCCCCGAGGGTGTTGCTGTGTAATTTGGGGCCAGACACTCATCCTGAAATATCCAGAGGAACACCTACCTGGGGTCCCTGATGGAGGCTCTTGCACCAAAATCTCCCAGCAAAACCTGGAATCAGCCCTCAATTTCCAACCTCCTTCCCTGTCCTGGGACCTGCCCTGGGCAGCAGAGACACACCAACTCTGTTTCCCCCTCCCCATGGAATGCCTGTATGCACCGAGGAGCTTGGAATCCTTTAGGGGGAAAGTCTGTTTGCTACCATGCATGGAGAGGGCAGGAACTGGTGGGGTGAATCCAGCTCTGACGTGGAGATAAGTGCCTTTTCCTGCTTCCTCGCAGTCTCTCCTGTTGGCAGGCAATTGCTGAGGGCCATTAAGCCAGCTGGAGGTTGGCTTTCAGCCTCTGTGCAGCGCTCTGACTGTGCTGGAAGTGTTGGGAATGAGCTGTCCCATGGATTTCAGGGCTCGCTTGGTGTCTGTGCCCACCATGCTCATCCTCAGGGGTGTCCATGACCTGAAGTCATCGCATCAATGTAGTGACTGAAGCTTCTCCAGGCTCCTGAGCAGCTCAGAGGGATTTTTGGGGTGGGAAACATGGCTGTGAGGTAGATGTTGATCCCAGATTTTTTCTCTTGAAATCCATCGGATGAGGTGAAGCGAATGCTTCGAGTCAGGCAGGGAATGTGAGCACTCCCAGTGGAGAGCTCAGCTGTGCTTATGGAAGAGCCTGGCTGAGCTCGAAGTGGTGAAGTAGAAGAAATAGCTTTGGGAGAGGCTTCTCATGTGGGTTTAGAGGGCAGGAAACAATACCCCTTTGTATCATTGTTTTGCTAATTTTATTAGCCTTTATCTCATATTAATGGAAGAATTAATAAAGCATGAAAAGTTTGTCATTTTTGACTGCTTAGGCCTTTGCCACTTATGGGACCATATTCTTCCCCCTTCCCTTCCCTTCCCTTCCCTTCCCTTCCCTTCCCTTCCC
>JAWMRD010000074.1:149419248-149434395 GCA_035584875.1 Syndactyla subalaris | reverse complement strand
CCTTCCCTCCCCTCCCCTCCCCTCCCCTTCCCCTTCCCCTTCCCCTTCCCCTTCCCAGCACCCTGGGAATCTTCCCACCCACGGGACAACCCCGAGGGCCACCTTCAGCGTTGGTAACAGCTCTGACCATAAGACCACACTCCCCACGGGTGGGTGAGCCCTCTTGGAAAAGCAGGATGACACATCCATAGTGGTCCCCCATCCATAGTGGTCCCTCGTCCATGATGGTCCCGCACGCAAACCCGCCCACCCTGCCGGGGATAGGCTGGTTTAACCAACACCGTGCCTGGTTTTACCACCAACACCATCTCCAGCCCTGGAAAACTCTTACCCAGGACATCGTTCCAGCCTGGAAACACCCCTGCACCCCACCTGGAGCACTGATTCCTGCACACATCCCCTCCGTGCCACCGCCGGATGCCGCGCCACCGGCAAAGCTCGTTAATATTCCGACAGCTCCAATCTCTGTCTCTAAACTAAGGCTGCTCCTAAAGAGGGGTTTAATTGGGCCCCGGCTCCGCCGCGTGTGGCCTCGTCAAGTCTCTGCACAGCAGCACCCTGGAGAAGGAGGAAAATTGGGAATAGCAGCAGAGGGAGGGGAAAAGGAAGGGTGGTAGGAAGGGACTCCAAGCCCTGCTTTGAAAGGGAAGCAAAGAGAAGAGACCTGTCAATAGGATCAAGCTGGAGGTGGCCGTGAAAAGCCTGGCAGCTCCGCGCTCCGTGATGTCGGGGAGGGGGAGCGCTGGGAAAGCACGGGGTCGATCCGTGGAGATGAAGGAGGAATGACAGCCCCTGAGGCTGGCAGGGTTTGAAAGGAGAACACACAGGAGCCAAAACCTGCAGAGAGACACTTGCAACTTTTCACTTATTCCCTTTGACAAGACAATGGAGTTTTCTTTCCTTCTTCCCCCCCCTTCCCTGTTCCCCCCCCTCCTTGTTTTTTAAAGTGGGTCCCATAGGGAGAAGCAGAGAGTTCTCAAAGGATGAAACAACTGGCGTGATGGGGAGGGGAGGAGAGAAAGGGGAAGAAAGGAGAGAGGAGAAGGGCTCGTTTCCACATGGGACTCTGCTTTTCCTGGAGGAGAAGGAAGGATTGGGCCAAGAGGGGCATCGCCCTCCCCTCGGTCCAGGACTGACCAGAAGCTCCCAGTCCCAAGAGGGGGTCACAGACTGGGTGGGGGGTACCCCAAGGGTCCTGATTCCAAGGCAATGGGGAGTTTCCCTGATTCCTCTGCAGTGAGAGGTGGGTGGAAGCAGGAGAGTGGAGGGACTGAATCCTTTTCCTGAGCTGGTTCTGTGCCTGGTGGTGCCAGGGAGGGGGGGTTGGATTTCTCTGCTGGACAGAATTCCCAGGGGACATGAGAGTCAGCAAAGTCACCTGTCCTCTCCCATCCTTCCTGCTGTGGAACTGGGGAGACTGGGAAAATGCCAGTAAGGACTGATGGAATGTTGTCCTCTCTGTCCAAGCCCCGTGGGGAGATGAGGGATGGGCAGCCCAGGGGGATTCACACCCCCAAGTCTGCTCCAGGATTTAATTGTGCTGTGGAAGAACTCTCTGTCCCTCCCTTCATCTTGCTCTTGTTTTCGAGGTGAGATTCCCCCCAGGAAGAGCCTCAATGGGGCTAAATGGACCTAATGTACAAACTAATTTTTTGGGAAAGTGTTTTCTTTTCTCTCCTGAGTGTTTCTTCTTTAACATAATTTCTGTCTGTCAAAGATTGTGAGGGGAGGATGGGGAAGGCCCGTGGCCAAACTGGGATCAGGACACAAATTTTGGAACATTGTTCTCCATGTAAAAAAACAATGGCTTTTCCAGAAGGGAAAGAGGAGGGACCCAGAGCTTGGCAAAAAAAAAAAAATCCTGGGAAGAACAAGGAGCTGTTTTCCAAGAAGTGAAATTGGCCAGAGGATGAGAGAAAGGGATTTCTCTGGAGGCAGTGAGGTCTCTCCTCTCTCCAGAGCTGTCTTTCCCATGGAAGCAAGGACATGGGTGGGGTGTGTGGTGGGGACACATCCCCACAGAACTGGTCAGCAGGAAGAAAAGGTTACAAGATCATCTGTGGGACTTTCCCTTTGTGTGTGGGATGTTGGCAGGTGGGAAGGGATGGACATGGGCTGCAGGAACCAGCAGTGACCAGACTAGCAGGGAAAAGGGTGGAAGTGTGAGAAGGCACAGAGCTGTGGGATCCAGGAGAGGGTCTGAACATCTCCTAGTCCAACAGCTCACCCAAGGCAGGGTCTAAACTGGTCATCACCTTGTCTCGTTGTGTCCAGATTGTCTCCAAGGAGAAGAGACCCTTCAGCTCCTTTTGGATCCAGATTTATGGCTTGAACACCCACTCATGAAAAAAAAATCCTCTTCTCACTCATGATTTTCCATGTTCCAGCTTGTCCTTCCCCTATGAACCTTTGAGGTGAGTTTGCCTCTGTCTTCCCTACACTCTTCCAGCAAGAAGGTGGGAATCTCCCATTTACCTTTTCATCTTCTGGGGAACAAATCCAGCTCTTGGCCCCTCATCTCATGTCCTGTGCTCCATCCTGGGCAACCGGTGGCCTCTGGTGGACACATTGTCTTCCCTCTCACCTCCATCCTGGCCCAGTCCGGAGAGAAGGATCACAGTGGTTGAGTGATGGAATGTTCCTTTTCTGATTTCCAGCCCCCCATTCCAGCTGGTGGAGGATTATAAGGAGATATTTCCAAGGTGGAATTTGGATTTCAAGGTGGAGTTTGGAGTGAAGCTCTAAAGCCCTTGGGAGGGAACTTGAATGTGTCGGAGAAGGGTTTGTCTGCTGGGATGGGGTTGTGCCACATGGAGGTCCCAAGGCAGGCTGGGATGGGGATTTTGGGGTGGGGAACAATCATGTGAGCAGCACAGGGAGCACCAGTTGATTAAAACTCCTCTTTTCTGGTATCTCCACGGGAAGAAGCTGGAGAGGTTGGCAATGAGGAGGACTCTGGTCAACACGGACCAGGATGGTTTTGATGCTTCTTGCAGGACCTTCTTGGAAAGGCACACCTGCTGTTGAATCACTGGCTGGATCTGGAAGGATTAAATGGCACCAAAAACTTGGGAATTGTTATCCAAACAGCTGGGAATGGCCATGTGCCCAAATCCTGAGGCCTCACCAGCACAACCATCAAGCAGGAACCACCACGAGTCCTTCTCATCAGGTCATCTCCAAGCACTGGCTGAAGGAGATAAACATCATAACACCCATTTTAGAGGGAGAGGAAACCAAGGCATGGAGAAATGAGGCACTGGAAGAAGGATGAACCAGGGTGGGACATTCTCCACCTCCCCTCAGGGACCTGCAGGTGAGCTGTGTGCCCACCACCCCTTTGTGGCCAGTGGGGATAAACCCAGGGTGGTCAGTGTGGTTTATAAAGAGTCACCTCAATGCCCATCCAGTTCCAACTTCCCTGCCATGGACATGGAACATCCCATCCTGCTTTTGATGGAACCGTATCCTGATTTCTCTGCACTTGAAGGATGAGAGGAACTGTTCAAGCTTCTCCAGCTCTCAGATGGACACCAGCATGGTTAGGCAGATCTCCCACACCCCCAGGATACCCTCTGGATGCTTTGCCTCACTCACATGGGATGCTGAGACAGCCAGACTGGTGGGGATCATGAAACCATGGATTTCTGGAATGGTTTGGGTTGGAAGGGGCCTTCAAGATCACCCATCACCAACCTCCTGACATGGGCTGGGGCACCGTCCACTAGCCCAGGTTGCTCCAAGCTCCATTCAGACTGGCCTTGGACACTTCCAGGGATGGGGCAGCCACAGCTGCTCTGGGCAACCTGTGCCAGGGCCTGCCATCCTCACAGGGAAGAATTTCTGTCATGTATCTGACCTAAAATTCTCCTCTTTCATTTTGAAGCCATTCCCCCCATCCTGTCGCTCCAGGCTCTCGTCAATTGTCTCTCTCCATCTCTCTTGGCTTCCTTCAGGTACTGGAAGGTCACAGGTCACCCCCAAAGCTTCTCCTCTCCAGTCTGAACAATCCCAACTCTCCCAGCCTTTCCTCCCAGCAGAGCTGCTCCATCCCTCTGATCATCTTGATGCCTCCTCTGGACTTGCTCCAGCAGCTCAATGTCCTTCTTGTGCTGGCCACCCCAGAGCAGAGGGGCAGAATCCCCTCCCTAAATCCTGGCCTGATGTCCATCTCCCATCCCTTGGCTCCCTCAGGACTCTTCAGAGCATTATGAGATGAAGGAATGAGCACAATTTCTGCCCCCAGCCAAATTCCTCCCGTGCACAGATCTCAGCCTAAAGAAATAAATCCATGATCCATGAGATTCCCTGTTGGCTCTGCTGGAATAAAACCTGATGCTTCAGCACAGCAGAGCAGGGAGAGGAGCTGCACATCCACTCCAGGAAGGGACTGGCCATGGTGAGAAGTGAGGAGGAAAGTTCTTGACTTTTCTGCTTCATCTCTCTTGTGTGAGAGACAATATTGAGTCAAATATGGGATCCACCACATCATTCCTTGGTGGGACATCTTCCAGTTGCAACATGGCACCTCCTGCTTGTTCTAATTTCTCCAGGCCCTCCCCCAAAATTCAAGGACCTAATTCTTGGGTTCTACATGGATCCTCTGCTCCTGGTATCTGAATGTCACCTGCCTAAAGACCTGTGCAGGACCTGCTGGGGAGTAGGACCAAAAGAGGTCCATGGAAGGTGGGACAACTGAAGACAGGTGAGGGGAGAGATTTGTCTGAACAAGGTCTATTTGAGGATGAGAGAATTTATCCTCCAAACTTCCCTTTTTGGGCTTGTTATGAACCTTGGGATTCCTGGCTCTGGTGAAGTTGCTACGGAAGCAACATCCACGTGGTGGGTGTGAGATGAATCCCATGAAAAATGGGACTTTTTGTGCTGGTGTTTCTTTGGTGGCTCCAGAAAGGACCTGTTCTATGCCCCAGGGTGTCCCCAAGTGCTGCTTTTGTACCACCTTGTGATCTGACTTATTTTATAGGATTTTCAGAGGGACTGAACAACTAGACCATGATGCTGACCCTAAAACAGGGACCTTCCAATCATTCCCTCTGCCAACAGGGATGGAGAGGAGAAGAGTGGAGAGGACATTTCCCTTGGACAGGTGTCATTCCAGCCACCGGCACGGCCTTACCTGCAGCTGGGAGGTTGACCTTGAGTCCTGTAGAGCATCTCAGCCATCTTAGGGACCATCAGCTGTATCAGCTTGTGTGTTGTGTGACACATCCTGCTGCCTGAGGTGGGGAAAGGGATGAAATTCCCCCTGGGACGAGCCATTTGTGAGGAGACAGGCAGCACAACCAGGCTGGTTGGAGGGTGCTTCACCCCAGGAGTGGCTCCCAAAAGGAATCCCACCTCCATCTCTGGGAGACACCTCCTTGGGCGAGCCCAGTGATGAGCAGGACCACAAGAGGAACATCCTCCATCCTTTCTCTTCATTTCACGTCTCCGCTTTCAGCCTCCCTCCCTCTCTTTGTCTTTGCTTTCCCTCCACCCTCCCCACCCCTCCTTTGCTTTGCCACTCCTATTTCCCTCTCTTTCCTCCCCCCTCTCCCTTTTTTTCCTGCCCCGCTTGGACAGGCTGGAATGCCCATGGATTCACACACACATTCCCGTGCCGGCTCGTGCCGGAGCTCCGGGCGCTTTGTCACATCTTTAGGCTCAACATTCCCATAGGCAGCGGGTTAATGGGAGTCTAGTGAAGAACTTTTTGTGTTATTTTCCCCTGATGTGTCTCTGTGAACGCCTGGCCCGCAGCATCACCAGGGAAGATTGGAATTGCTCCTGCCATGGACCTTTCCACGGCACATTTTAGGATCCCCGCTGTGTTTTCTTTCCAATAAGAAGAAAGACCTGTCAGCATTAAGCAAATCAGCCTCACGTCTCACCTCCCTGAGCTGTGTCACACATGAATATCTGAGGGCTTTTTCTTCCCACCCCCCCTTCACCTTCTTTTCCCCCTTCGCTCCTTTCCCGTTCCTGTCCCCTTGGTTTTTTAACGATGGAAAAGTTTAATTCGCTCACAAAGGAGGGAGAGGGAGAAATATCCATAAAACTCCAATTTAAACCCCTTTAACCCGTTCCTCTGCTTTCCCTTTCAACCTGATAACAACCCCTTTTTTCTTCCTAATAGGAAGAAGGTTTGAATTTCTCAAGCAGCCGGAGGGGGAGAGAGAGGAGGAGGAGGAGGAGGAGGAGAGAGGAGGGGAAGGAAGAGTTTCTGCATGTGCATATCTTGCATGGAGGTTTAAAGGAATGGAAAAGCAGGGATGGAGTGGGAATAGAGGCAGGAGCTGCCTGGAGAAGGGCAGGATTTTCCTTTCATTGTCTTGCCTTGCCTGGCAGGTGACAAATAAACTGTGCAGATGCCCCCAAACAAGGGAAATGTGATAAATAAAACACCAAATTATTAAACATTAGGGATTTTTACGTACCCCTGTCTTGGGAATAAATGCAGGGCCAAATCTGGGTCCTTCCAGAGAAAAGGACGATCAGAAACTGCTTCGGCTCAGGAGTCGGTGACACCAGACACCCAAAAAAGGGTCCCTGACAAGAACACCTTGTTGGGAGTGATGCAGCTGAGTTAGGGGGTCACATGAGCTACAAAATTTGTGCCCCAAAGGCTTCAGGAGGTGGGTTTTCCATCCTTTGCTGAGCTTGGGGATCTGTGTCTGCACAGGCACGGAGCACTGATGATTCCATGATGTGGTGAAAGGCAGCTCAGCACAGGGATTTGTGCTGGAAGTGGAGTTCCCCATGGAGATTCCTCTCCCTTTCCCCTTGCACTACTAGGGAAGGGCAAATCCAAATGTTCAGACTCACTCCAGCCAGGAAAGGACTGGAAAATCCAGACATCCATGTGCAAATCCATACCCAAACACTCCCTTGTCTGGGCTTGCATTGGAAGGAGCTGGTGAGGATGCACATCTCCAAAATCATCTGTTTTGGGGTAGGAAAAGTGGGAATGGACTCAGCTCCTTTTCACTTCCCAAAGCTTTTCCCAAGCTAAAAAGTTGCTGGGAATGAGAGGGAGAGGAGAGAATGAACCAAGGAAGTCTCCTCGTGCAATCTGAGTGAAACATCTGAAGGAAAAATCAGGTCCACTTGTACCTGGGTGAAACTCAAAGCCAAAGGATCATCCCATCAGGTCTAAAAAATGGGGCAATCCACAGAATCAACACCAGGGAATTTTCCCTTCTGGACCCTGGAACTGCCCACCTGAGTGATTAATCTTCCTTGCCCGCTAATGCTTAATTGATCCATGGCTCTAATTGATGGCACTGGAGACACACCATGCAGAGAGAGGCAGAGACAAAGGCAGGATCCAAGGAAATTTGGTTGTTTCCTGGCTCTGTTGTGGGTGTGGAATATCAGAGTGGTTTCTGGGGCTTGGGGATTTCCATCCACTGCCATAACAAGTGCTTTCATCTCCCTGATCTGGTGCTGGTGATTCCCTGTGACCACCCCAAGCCAGACCTGCTCCTCATCCTCCATCAGCTCGCCTTCCTCATTCCCTCTGTGGCTCCTGGGTTTCCTTCAATCCCACAAAGACTGAATTGCACCGTGGCCTCTCTCAGTTTCCTGGGACAGTTCCTTGCTGGGATCCTTGGAGTCCACCTAAAACTGTGTCCAGGTGACCGAGAGGCCAATGGCACCTGGCTTGGATCAGCCATGGTGTGGCCAGAGGAGCAGGGCAGTGACTGTCCCCCTGGTCTGGGCACTGGTGACACACCTCAAATCCTGGGGTCATTTTCAGGCCTCTCAGGACAATAAAGACATTGAGGGGCTGGAGCAGCTGGAAGGGAATGGAGCTGGGGAAGGGTCTGGAGCACCAGGAGGGGCTGAGGGAGCTGGGGGGGCTCAGCCTGGAGAAAAGGAGTTTCAGGGGGGACCTTCTCATCCCTACAATTCCCTGACAGGAGGGGGGAGCCAGGTGAGATCCGGCTCTGCTCCCAGGGAACAAGGGACAGGACAAGAGGAAACAGCTCAAACTGCAGCAGGGGAGGATATTGGGAATATCAGGTTGGATATTGGGAAAATTTCTTCACAGAAAGGGTTGTCCAGCCCTGGCACAGCTGCCCAAGGCAGTGGTGGACTCCCTGTCCCTGGAGGGACTTAAAAGCCCTGTAGATGTGGCACTTGGGGACATGGTTTAGTGGTGAGGCTGGCAATTCTGGGGGAACAGTTGGACCTTCACGAGCTTTTCTAGTGTAAATAATTATATGATTTGATGACTATTGGGAATGGCCTCTTGACCCACGATGGATCCAGAACTGTCCTTGTGACCATCTGGGGAGCAGCAAATTGGGCTTCCAGCTTTCCCTGAGAGTCAAGGGACTGCACTGACAATTTAACAGTGATTGAATTCCAGGTCCAGAGCCCATTCCTTCCCTGCTGCCTCATTCCTAACACAGCCATAACCCCAGTGGCTCGGGAGGTTTGGTGGAATTGTTTTCTGTTGGGAGAGCCTGAAACATCCCACCTTGCCTAAAACCAAGGGAATGAGCTGCACAGCCATTCCCAAACCCCCCGAACGGCTGGAGCTGCCTCATGCAATCCCAGCTTCCCACTGTGCCCTTCCCGACTCCTGGTGACTTACAGCCTCTCTCTGTTCTGCTTCATCCACGCTCCAGCTCCTGCTGGATGTCTCCAGGTCTCAGCACACCCATCTGCCTGCTGACTTCATCCCTCTCAGCGCCCAGGACACGCGCCAGGGCACGGGAATAACGCATCCCTCCTTCCCCGGGGTGCCCTTCTCCTTCTCAGCTGAGCTGAGCAGAGCCGCGCTGAGCTCCCCAGCCTTCTCCCTTGCAAACCCAAATTTTGGGGAAATGAGGGGGAAACTCTGGGAGAGCTGTGCTGCCGTCGAGTCGTGCCGGAGCCCGTGCTGCCTTCCTGCGGTCCGTGATCCCCTTCCCTCCTCCATCCCTCATCTGCCGTGGAGACGGGATGATTTAGGGATGCGACGCTGCCTCCGAAGGCAACAGGTCCCGGCGGATGCCTCGATGAGCCCTGCAGCAGAACAGAAGCCTCTAAACCAACAGACAAGCTCATTAATTATCAATAGCATTGCACACTTCATTCATCATCTCCCCGAGCAGCAGCACGGCTCTGCAGGGCTCGGAGTGGGAAAGGGTGCGCTGGATCCCCCTTGAGGAAGGAGCAGAGGGCTCGAGATAGAATTAGGATGGGACAACTGGTTAGAAGGTCTAAAATGTCACCTCAGGCACGGGAACGTTGTGCTGTGTGGTCCGTGTCCCATCCAAGGGGTTGCTGTGTGGATGTGACAGCCCTGGAAGGGTTCAAGGTGAGGTTGGATGGAGATTGGAGCAATCTGGTTTAGTGGAAGGTGTCCCTGCTCATGGAAAGGGAGTGGAACTGGGTGGTCTTTGAGGTCCCTTCCAATGCAAACCATTCCATGATTCCACGCTGCCCCTCACTCGCATATTTGGCTGGTGATAGGGGGCAAAATCAAGCACTGAAACAGCCAAAATCCAGTGGAGTTGGAGGTTTGGAAAAGCTTTGCCTGCTTGTTGCTTTCTGATTCCATTTTCCTTATGAACAGGGATGGCAAAAAGATCTGGTTTGGGGAAAACAACCACTAAAATAATTTCTCTGTTTAAGTTAAACATTCCCAGTTCCCACTCCTGAGGCCAGTTGGGAAAGAAATTGATAGTTTCACACTATCCAACCCTCTTTCCCTGTGAAAAAACTTCACCCAAAGTGCAGCTGGCCACTCTGGAATTTCCCAGTTTGGATGGAGGTGGAGGAAACACCACAGATCCCTAAGAGCCCACCAGAGCGGAAACACACCCCCAGCACTCACAAAAAGAGTGGGATTGGGTGTGGAATGAGCCAAACCCCCCTCTGGATGCTCTGAAGAGTCATCCCAAAAGCTTCTCAATCCAGGGAAAGGTTGGGAGCAGGGAGGGGTGGGAGGGCGGCCGCCGGGGGTGAGCGGAGCACTCCCGAGCACTTCCCGCGAAGGGCTTTTAATGCATCTGAAAGTGGAAGGTTTCACATCTGATTCTTGTCACGGGGCTTAATCGGCCACATGCCATTTCCAGAGGGAAGGAAGGACCCCGGGAACGGCCGAGCCACTTTGCTCAGAGGGGCTGCTGCCCTTAAGAGGCTTTTATTGCCTCGGCAGAGGTGTCCTGTCATTACGGTGACACTAAAAGTATCCAAGGATTAGCGGTGACGGACTGACTGACCTGTCCCTGTCAAGCTCGGAGCGGCTGAGGGGGAGGAAGGGGGAGAAAAGAGGAGGGAGAAACAGCCTTTTCCCTCAAAATGGATGATTCCAATGAAAACCAGCCACTAACTGGGCTTAGATCCTTCCCAGTTATCACCTCCAATCAGTTCTTACATCCCAAAAAGGGGATTTGTAATCCACCCTCTCTGGGAGCACAGGAATTTGGCGTTTTCCCTGCCTTCAGCAGGGCTGGATGAGGAATCAGCTTCCAGCTTTGAAGATGTGGCCAATCCTCCTCTTTGCCAGGGTTTCTCAAGGAGAATTGAGGAAAGCCACGGGCTGGCAGTGACATTAATGTCTCTGAGTCCCATCATTAGAGAATCCCCCTCTTGGTCTATTATCCCTGCCCATGGCAGAGCGCTTGGAAATAGAGGATCTTTAAGGTCCCTTCCAACCCAAGCAATTCCATGGTTCTTCATCCTTCCAGCTCTGATTTTAAGGATATGCTGCTCTTGCTCATCTCTGGAGAGAAAATTGTTTCCTTCAGTGACAGGCAGAGTTATTCTAGAGGAGAGCAACTTGTTTGGATAAAATCCTGTTTCTCCCCCACACCATTTCACAGAAACCTTTTTCCTTGAGCTTGGAATGGGACTATCCCTCATCCCAGACACAGTTTGGGACCCTCCCCACGCAAAGATCCCATCCCACACCCCAGATGCCCACACAGGAGAGTGTGGAAAACCAGCTTTTTGCTATTTCTTGTCATTGTGGTTAAATTTCTCCTGCATTTCTGCACTGCCTGCCTGGAAATCCCACCAGATCCTCCCCTTTGGACTGCGGATTTTGACCTTGGCCAGGGCTGACCTGGGCAGATGCCCAAATTCCTGCTGCCAGTGGTTCTCCTGGAGTCCTCTCACCACTGCCAGCACATCTCACATCCCTGCTCCCTGTGGTTTCCTCTCATCCCTGCTCCTTCACAACGGAGCATTTCCCAGACACAGCTCCATTATTGCCCTACCGAGGCTGAATTTTTTCCTTTTAATTCTTCTTCTCGTGGAAAATAGATCTAATTTCTTTTCCCCTTCCACCTCCCCTCCTCCTCCTCTTAAACCCCTCTCCTGACTGCTTGCAAAGACAGGTTTTGAGACCAATTTCAAGGTGGATTCAGCACTGGGAGATTGGGGAATTGAACATCAAGAAGTTGTTTGAGGCTGTGGAGTGGTCTGTGCTCCCTCCTGAGCCAGAGGAGTCCAACGAGGCCCTTGGAAGTGCAACTCCAGCTAATCAAGCCTGTGGAGAGGCAGGAGGACTCCTGGGGGTGGTTTTCTGAGCAGGTTTCTTCAAACACAGCTCTGCAGGAAAGGCGAGGGGGCTCAGGGGACAGGGCAGGTGGGGGGTGAGGGAGCAGGATTTGGGATGTGACATCCTCATGCTTGGGTGGGCTGTGGGAATTCCTGGGCAAGTCACTTCCCACCCTTGAACCCCAGTTTTCCCACCTGTTCAGTGATGGTGGCAATGGGGAGTTCTCCTGTGGAGACCACCGGGAACCTGCTGCAAATGACCCGGAGGAGCAACATGCTGTCTTTGAGGATTGGCTGGGAAAGACAGAAAATGGCAAAGCTGAGGGACATCAGTGGGACATAAAAACTCCCTCTGTGACTGCCCCATCCCTGGAAGTGTCCAAGGACATGTTGGATGGGGCTCGGAGCAACCTGGGATAGTTCCACCCTCCTTCCACGGGCAGGGACACCTTCCACTGGAACAAGTTGCTCCAAACCCTGTCCAACATGGCCTTGGACACTTCTAGGGATGGAACATCCCTCCTTAATAATGTTAGTTACTCACTAAATTCTTTTCTAGGCTCACAAATTCTCTTCCCATTCTGCCTGATTGGCACAAATGGACCCTTTCCCTTCCCTAAACGCTGCTGAGGACCCATCAGTGGTATGAACCACTTGGGTTGGGAATGGCCCTTGCTGGGTGGCCTCCAAAGGAACACCAGAGAAATCCCCTGGTATCAGCTGGTATTGACTGAGCCCACCTTGTGCTGGAATCCCAAAGCCCTGGCCGTGCTCCAGGGCTTGTCTCCTGTCTTATCTCCTCTCTCTGGATGATTAAACTTCCAGCTCCAGGCGGTGATGGGTGGATGGACAGACACCCACCACAGGGAGCTGAGCTTTGAGCTGCTCCATTTGCTGCTGTGCCAAAGCTCCCATCAGGGTTTTGTTGGTCCTTCCCACCCCATCCAATACAGAGCAGCTCTGGCCATGGAAGGGGAGCTGGCCAGTATGACCAGAGATGGACTCCACCTGCTTTCTTGTGCTTCCAAGGATATCTCTGGAAGATGGACCTCGTTCCATTCCCCCAGGACATTGCTGAGGGTGTTTCCCATGCAGTGAGCCCAGGCTGTTCTGTGGTCTCAGGGAAGAGGAGAAAAGCTGCAATGCTGTTGATCCATGAGGTCCAGACTGGGCAGGAGGTGGTGGGATCCAGGTTGCTTCAGGTTTGGGTGACCAGTGTGATCCTAAACTGGCTGGTGGGAAGATATTCTGGTCTGTTATCCTATTTTACTTTCTTTGGGATGACAGTGACTGATGGATCATGTTCAACCTGGTGCCAGCTGTTACCCCATAGCACCATGACTGCTCAGCCACTTGCTTTCCATGCAGATTCCAGGTGGTTTTCCATCATTTCCCAGTCTGGTGTCCCTCCAGTGCCAACACAGAGCTTTGTGCATCTCTTTGCTGACCTTCCTGATGTTCCTGTTGTCCCAGACCTTCTCAGGGTTAGAGAATCATGGAATTATGGAACAGTTTGGGTTGGAAGGGATCTTAAAGGGCAAGGACCCCATTCCAACCCCCTGCCATGGGCAGGGACATCTTCCACTATCCCAGGTTGCTCCAAGCCCCATCCAACCTGGCCTTGAGTGTTTCCAGGGATGGAGCATCCATAGCTTCTCTGAGCAACCTGTGCCAGCGTTTTACCACCCTTATACCAAAAAACTTTTTCCTCTTATCTAATATAGGGACAACATCCATATATTTGGTAGATAGGAGAGGTCTCCTTGGCTCCATGAATCCATTAAAGCCCAGGGCATGTTTTGGGAACAGTCCCTTATCCTTCTGCATAATCAGAGACCATCCAAGCTGCCTGATGGCATTAAAGGACAGAAAATTAAAAGGTCACCAAAGGAAAGATTTTTTTCCCCCAAGTCTGGGATTTAGCTTGATGTAGTGATAAAAACACTGGACAAATACCTAATAAAGAAGGGGTTTTTTGAAGGGGAAATCTCTTTGGCTGGAGGAAGAAGAAGTGATGAATGAATTCCAAGTGAGTAACACTGGATTTGTCTCACTGTTGCCAAAGGACTTGCACCAAACAGCAAAATCCCTGAAGTGCCATCAAAAATTACCTATTTTTTTCCAGGGATTTGGAGAGAAATGGCTCAATTCAAACCTCTTCGGGTGTTAAGCCCTTCACTGACAGCCTGAATCCCTTTTTTTTTGCTTTCCTGGGGTAGGGATTTCTGCATCGTGCCTGGCAAAGATGTTTGGTGTGGTCACCCACCTGTGCAAACTTGGGTTGTGCAGTGGTGGGTGCTGTCCTTTTTTTGGGGGAAAATCCCACATCCCAGCCTAATTCCCTAGAAAAAACTGAAGCCAGTGGGTCCAGGGCAAGGTTGGATCATGGACTTGGTGGGATCCACATGGTGACCCATCTCTGGGTTAGGAAGCCCTGGAGAAGGTGCTGGAGGGCGGGAGTATCCAGAAGAGTTTTGCTGTGCTGTGACCCTTATATTCCACCTTTTCCTAGAGAATTCCATACACCTGGATAGCAGAACAGCAGGGTAAATCCATGTTCTTCCATCCTCCATGTCCTCAGTGCAAGGGAAGAGGAATCTGGACCCTCAGAAACAAAAAAACCCAAAACAACAAAACCCTACCATTTCATAAACAAGGTTTAAGGAAGATTAAAACTTACATTCCCCAAATCCAGGAAAGCTGCAGAACCTGTGAACATGGGAAGAGCAAAAATGCCTCCAGGAAACAGGCAGGTTTTTTACTCCCTCAAAGCTAAACGTGAATCATGTTTGTGTCAGGGTTTCCCGCTGTGCTGATAAATAAACCAAGCCCAGACTTTTCCAGTTTACCTGCAAAGCTCTGAAGACTTTTCCTTTGCTCCTCTCCGTGTTCCCTGGGAGCATTCAGAGCTTGCCCGAACAGCATTTTTCTGATGCTCCATGAAAAATATTTGCTCAGCTCTTCTGGCAACACGAGGAAGTCGAAGGCGAGGGATTCACCTTGCCCTGGGCAGCTGGAAAGTGCTTTGCTCCACAGCTCGTGGTGGTGATGAGGGAGATCAGCGTGGTGGGAGCCCAGGAAGGGTCACGGGGGGGATTTGCAACCCCAGGGATAATTGGGATACATGTAATTCTGGGCAGGAGTCTCTCTCCCAGGCGCTGAGTGCAGCATCTTTCTGTGCTGGAGAGATTTAGGGGCTGGAGAGGAGGAAAGGGAGGTGGGGGAAAGGAGATGAGGTGCTCTTGAAATGGTCCCATATTGTGCCAGCAGTGTTGAGTTTCTAAAAGGGTGAGTTGCTAAACCCTCTTATCACAGAATCATGGAGTGGTTTGGGTTGAAAGGGACCTTAAAAATCATCCACTTCCAACCCCTGCCATGGGCAGGGACACTTTCCACTAGCCCAGGTTGCTCCTGACCTTGCACACTTCCAGGGATGTTGCAGCCACAGCTTCTCTGGGAATTCCATTCCAGGGCCTCCCCACCCTCCCAGGGAAGAATTCCTTCTCAATATCCCATCTAACCCTGCCCTCTGGCAGTGGAAAGCCATTCCCCCTTGTCCTGTCCCTCTTTTCCTTGTCCCAAGTCCCTCTCCAGCTCTCCTGGAGCCCCTTTAGGCACTGGAAGGGGCTCTCAGGTCTCCCTGGATCC
>JAWMRD010000074.1:149353688-149419148 GCA_035584875.1 Syndactyla subalaris | reverse complement strand
CCCTGGAAGTGTCCAAGGCCAGGTTGGATGGGGCTTGGAGCAACCTTGGCTAGTGGAAGGTGTCCCTGCCCATGGCAGGGGTTGGGACTGGATGGTCTGGAACATCCCTTTCAACCCAAACCATTCCATGATTTGATGATAAGTAACCATTGCAGAGCATTCCCAAAAGAGCAGATGAGCATCAGTTTAGGAATACTCAAGGTTTGTGGGGAAAAAGAAGAGGAAATCAGGCAAATCCAGCCAACAAACAGGAGGAAAGGGCAAGGAACATTTTCTTGGGCCCTTCCCTGGATCCACCACATTCTGCTGGTTTTCAGAACGCTCCTCAGTCCTTCTGGTCCATGATGGATGAGCTCCCACCTCTGTCCTCCTTCCTGGGACTGCTTTGGGACTGGGAGCAGTGGCCAGGAGGACAAGAAGGGTGGAACACTGGTGGAGGAAATCGGAGTGGAACTGGTCTTGGGGCTGTGGTGGATGCCAGTTAATGGAGCCAGGTGATTCAACCCCTATGAAGGAATCACTGAGGGATCCAGGGGCGTTTTATGCTCCAGCACTGCTGGCAGGAACATCCCGGAGGCTCTGCAGCACGTAAGTAACGACAATGGGTGATTGCTTAATAATTAAAGATATTCAGCGCTTGGATTGCCTCCCGGAGCCCGAGCAGGTCGAGGAGAGCAGGGCACAGCGGGAGGGAAACTTCCCGTCTTACAGGAAATCTTCCCGTGCCGGAGGTCCCTGCAGTCGGCTGGGATCGATCCCGCTCTGCTGGCAGCCGGAGGAAGTGGTGGGGCTGCCTTTGGGATCGTGCCACTGATTAACTAAGCGACCTCGGCATGTTGGTTCCCTTCTTGACGTGCCTTGTTTTCCCCTCTTGGAGTTGGGATGGTGGGATGGTGGGATGTTGGGATACTGGGATACTGAGATGCTGGGATGCTGGGGTGCTGGGATGTTGGGATGTTGGGGTGTTGGGATGTGAGGATGTTCGGATGCTGGAGTGTTGGGATATTGGGATGCTGGAGTGTTGGGAGGTTGGGATGTTGTCTGGGGGTACCAGAGCATCTCCCAGGAGAGGTGAAAGCCAGCTGGCCAGTCTTGGGGAAGGTGGGCCTGTTTAGTGGGTAACCCTAAAGCCAGTGTTTTTTTATTTGGAAATGTTAAATCTTCTTGTTCCATAGAATCATGGAATGGTTTGGGTTGGAAGGGACCTTAGAAACGATCTTGTTCCACCTCCCTGCCATGGGCAGGGACACCCTCTACTATCCCAGGTTGCTTCAAGCCTCATCGAACCTGGTCTTGGATACTTCCAGGGTTGGGGCAGTCACAGCTTCTCTGGGAATTCCATCACCCACAGGGAGGAATTTCTTCCTCATATCTAATCTAAACTCACCCTGGCCCCAAGCTGACAGAGTTTGAAGCCATTCCCTGTGTCCTGTCCCTCCATCCCTTGTCCCAAGTCCCTCTCCAGCTCTCCTGGAGCCCCTTTAGGCACTGGAAGGGGCTCAGGTCTCCCTGGAGCCTTCTCTTCTCCCAGATGGACACTCCTAGCTCTCCCAGCCTGTCCCCAGAGCAGAGGTTCTCCAGATCTCAAAGATCATCTAATTCCAACCCCCTGCCATGGGCAGCGCCACCTTTCCCTAGACCACCTCCAAGCCCCATCCATCCTGGCCTTGGAAGCGCTCTGCTGTTCCTGCATTCCCAGCTTGCCCTTAAACCCTTGGGAACTTGATCCAGCATAGGAAAAAACCCCAAAAAACAGCATTAAAACAGTATTCCCACCCTGCAAAAGAGCTGCTGGTGGCTGCGGGGTGGGCAGCTGGAGCTGGATATCGCTCCCTGCTCCCTGCGGCGAGGACAGCCCCGACACGACACCCCCGGAGCCGGCGGGGTGGTGAGGAGACATTCCCTGACAGCTCCGCTTCCTTCACAGCCCTGATTGCAGGCGACACACGAGCGGATTTATTAACTCCGCTCTCCCGCTTTCCCGGAGCCTCGTGGATAAAAAAGCGGCGGAGCCCGGGGCCAGCGCTGGAACTCAGCGAACATTAAAGTGAAGGATCTGCCGGTGCTTTGGTGGGGCGGGGGCGGGGGGCGAAGGGGATGTGCTTTTCTCTGCAGCCAGACTGTGGGTCTTTGGAGCAGGAGGGTTTTTTTTTTTTGCCTCTTCCCGGGATGGATGTCACAGGCAGGGAGGGCAGGATGGGGATGCTGACTCAGCACCCGCCGCTCCACTTGCTGGCAAGACGCTGAACAGCGTTTGGAGCATCGTATTTTCCCGTGCCCGGGGGATGTGGGGAAGGTTTGGGGCTGTGCTGAGCCTGCCTTGCCCCCCAGGCACTGATCCTGGTCCCGGATCCTGGTCCTGGTCCTGATCCTGACACTAATCAGTGCCAGCCCAGAGGGCATGAATGTGTGTCAGGACCTGCTTTTGTCATGCTGATTGTGCCTAAATCCTGATGATTGACCCTGGAGTCAGGGATGGCTTCGAGACCGCTTAGGATGTAGCTTGGAGTAACCTGGTCTAGTGGAAGGTGTCCCTGCCCATGGCACCGGGTTGGAATGAAATGATCTTTAAGGTCCCCTCTCAACTCAAACCATCCTGTGATTTGATGATATCACAGTCATGACAAATTGGTGCAAGAGGGGAACGAGACCACCTCAAACTCCTCATCCCTACATTTCTGTCACCGTTTCCCTCTGTGTAACGAGCCTGAGTTGCATTTTAACTTCCCAGGAAGAAAATACCGATTTGCTCCTGCCACAAGGACGGAGGGAGGGATCAGGGAGCTGAGGGACAGCTCCCACCAGGATCAGCCAGTCTTGACCCAGCATTCCTGCTCCTGTGAATCCCCTTTGCCTCCCTCTGGAGCCCCCAGATTGTTTTCTTGCTGCCTTGGCTTGTGGCTGGAGCTAGTCCTGTTTTGCCCAAACTTCCTGACTTTGAATAAGGTTTTCTCTCTGGGATTAATCCCTTTGAGTCAGAGACTATTCAGGAACCACAGATCAGAGCTGATCTCCTGAGAAGATCTGTGGTATCCCTGCAAAGTTCAGACTGTGAGGACTAAAATGATGCAGTAATGGGGCACTGGATTTGCCAGCAGCTCTCCCAGGGCTGAGCCCCTTTCCCTGAATTTTATGCTTAACTGGGGAGTCAAAGGAATTCGAGTTTACCCACTTGATTTGACAGGAAAGGTGTCTTTCTGCTTCTGCTTGGGGACATTTGGGAGCAGAGCTTTGCTTGAACACTGAAAAAATTGGGGGGATCTGGCCTTAAACTTTCCTGTTCCATCCTGAAGCTCAGGGATGAGGCTTTTCTGGGGGTCTTTGGTGGACCAGCATGGACAGGAAGCTGGGAAATGACCCTGCCCCATGACAGGGTGATTATGGATAACCCAGCCAGGGATGTTAGGATGATTCCAGGGATTTCTGATGTTGCTTTTTAGGAAGAAATTCTAAGAGTTTCTGAGGGTGATGAGGCCCTGGAACAGATTTTCCAGAGAAACTGTAGCTTCTGCATCCCTGGAAGTGTCCAAGGCCAGGCTGGACAGGACATGGAGCAACCTGGGATAGGGGAAGGTGTGGAACAAGATGATTTTTAAGGTCCTTTCCACCCAACCCATCTGTGATTCCATGAAATGTGGGACATGCAGGTGACTCCACAGTTGCCTTGGAAACAAGCACTGGGAAATACCTCATTTCCACGCCTCAGTTTCCCCAGCATCAGGAGCAGATTCTCCTTTCCCACCGCAGGAGAGGTGGGAGCTGCTTGGGCTTCGCTTCTTCCGCCGGGACTGTTTTTTTTTTTTTCCTGAGCACTCAGCACTATTTTTTCCAGGCCAATCCCGGCAAAATGCTTTGGGGAGGGATGCTCTGCCGGACACCCGAGCCGGGAGGGAGCAGGTACTGCAGACAGATTTCTCCCTGGATGGGCTGATGCTGCAGCCGGGATGGGGCGGATCAATAACGCGGATACGGAGAGAGCCGGCCCGGCACGAATAAGCCGAGCTTTGTCAATGAAGCTCTCAGGGCTCCCCGGGAAAGGCTGTTATCTCCAGACACTCCGGCTGTCTGGGTCCTTTCACAGCACAGAGCCCAGGATATGAGTCAGCTCACAGGGATATCTCCCTGATCCTGCCCAACACCCCTTTGCACTGCTGGCTGGTGACTGCCTGGAGTGGGGACCAGGGGGTGACTTACACCTCCTCCGAGGCAAGGACTAGCCACGGAGTTATTTCCCATCCATCCTTCCCGATTTTGGTTGCATCCCATCCACAACAGCAGCCGCTGAGCTGCCCGGTGTGCTCGTCCCGGGGTATTCCTAAAAACAGCCAGGGAAAAGGCACAGGGATTTATTTCCGTGTTTCTGGGCTCTGAGGGTGACAGAAACAGTTCTTGCTGGTCCACAGAACTTCTGCTTTTACCCAGAAAACCCAGAGAACAAGAGAAGCAACAAGGAAGACCCTCCAGACCGATGGATTTTGCACCAATAAAACCCAGTTATAAAAGCAGCACAAGGAAGGCTGGGAAAGGTGTGTGTGTTCCCCAGTTGTGCCCCATCCAGGTCTCCTGGACACATCCCAGTGGCTCCAGTTTGGGTGCCAATCCTAGCCCTGGCTCTACCAGTCCAAAGCTGGGACTGGGAGAAGGAAATACCTGTTTTATTCTCTCTAGGGCTGGTCTTGTTCCGTGTCCTCTCTCTGACAACAGCCCAGAGCTGACGGTGGGAGAAATGCAAGGCAGGATGAACAAGCAGAGAATTCCCAGAGTGTTCTCCCTGCTGCCAACAATTTGGGCCCAGGGACCTCTGGAACCAGAGGTTTTCCATCTGCATTGTGGTATTGGATGGACTTTTCCTCTATAATGTGCCATGCAAACTTTGAAGATCCTGCAGCAAGGAATTCCTTGTGGTTGTGGAACTCAAGAGCCAACAGGGAGAGCAGCTTGGCAAGAGGCACCTTGGCTGATTCTGTGCTGCAGAGACCTGGGAAAAATCAGTTCAGCTGTGTGTGAAAGGGAAAAAGCCGTGAAATCCGAGCTGTCTGTCCATAACAATCCTTTGGAGTGATCCACACACGCTGTTCCCAAACTAGGAGCTCTTAACCTTAACCTTTCCCCTAAAGGCTGCTGCTCAGGACCCTCCACAACATATTTGTTCATAAACTGAAATCCGGGCCAGGGGGTCTCTTTGGCACATTAATAAAACCATTTCCCCCCTCCTCAGCCCCTGCTCCTCCTTTCTCCCCCCTTCCCATCTCATTTCCTCCCAAGCCAAAGAAATCTGTCTGCCTGATAGATGGCTCCTGACAAGCTGAGCAGCTAAAGATCACATGTCAATAGGGCTATAATTAGGAGAATTGAGCCCTGTCAGGGCCCGACGGATATTTATCTGAAATCAATGGCCAATAGGGTGGAAGGAATGAAGATGTGGGAGTGTTTGCTTTGGAGCTGCCATGGCTTTTTACGCCCTGTCTGCACAGGGATCCTGCCGGCCGGGCCTTTCCTGCTGCCTGAAAAGGGGGAGGATTATGGAATTAGCCATGGAGATCTGCCCTGGCCTCCCAGCACCGGCACCCGCTGACCCCTCGCTGGATGTGGCCGCACCCCCAAGTTGGGATAGGGAGAAGGGAGACAGTGGATGGGATTTGCTCTTCCTCCCAGTGAGAAAGAGCAAGCCCAGACATCAGGGCCAGGATCTTGGATGCACACAGGGAATGCAGGATGGCAGAGGCAGCAGCTGATGGGGACAAGGGCACTGTCACCTCCCGTCCTCTGATGAGGAAAAGTCTTATCCAGACTGGATGAAATCTCCAAGTGGGACCAGCCCTTCGTACCTGTCCCAGCTCTGCCAGGGATGGTGCTGGGAATTTTGGGTTGAGATTTAGGCATTGTCTTCCTCTCCAGGGGGACTGGGACACAGCAGAGATTTTTTTTGCAGCCATTGCCACTCCTCTGGCACTTCTCTGAGAATGCAAGCACCTTCCTGAATCCCAAAGCTCCTTCAATATCCGTAGCACTGGTGAGGGATGGGGATTTTTCACTCCAGGATTTCCTCTCCCTTGAGCCAGGGCTGAATCTTTTTTGCAGCTCCAGGGTTTTCATGCAAAGAAAAGCATGGAAGGCCCCGGGCCCTGGGAAACCCTTAAGCATCTGAGTTAATTCTTTGTTGGTTCAGGGGTCAATGGCCCAGCCCCAAAGCTGTTCAGCAATGAAAACAGCAGAGGTTAAAGCCAGAAATGCTTTGGAAATGCTTTGGGCACTGGGCAGGATGGGAGCTGGAGTCACACAGACCAGAGGAAGGCAGCAGGGATGGGACAAAACCTTTCCCTGCCTGGGGAATGATGCTGTGAGGGGTAGTTCTACCCCAGGACTGCAATAAACTGAGCAAATTCTTTGTAATTCCAGCCTTTTCAGCTGTGTGTTCCCTATAGCTCCAGAGGGCTGATCCCAGTCCCCCTCCAGCTGCACACGGATCTCAGTGCCAGGAAGCAGCAGGTGATTCACACTGCCTGCACTGAGCACATCCAGCTTTCCCATCCCACAAAGTCTGCTCCCGGTCACCCAGTGTGCAAAATCCAAGCTTTTAAAAATTGTCAGGGATTAGGACTTGGAATTAGTGAAATCATCGATTCCCTGTTGGGTCATTAGGGATCTAAAAGGCTCTCCCAGCTTGCTTTTGTCATGGCAGCACCCTCATGCTCCCTGCATGGCCAAAATCCCAACTGGTCGTCACATCCCAGTGTATCCACCAGTCCCCACGGCCTTTCTCTGGATTCATTTCACTTTTGAAAGCCCCACAGGCTTGTAGGGGAAAAAAAAATAATCAAGGAAGAGGGGGAGGAAGATCCAAAGCCCTCCCCACGAGTCCCACAGTGGCAGTGGATTCTCCTAATTTATTGCTTCTGTAATTGGGGTTAATTACTGGTGACCAAATTTATCTTCTCGCCTCTCATTAATCCCAAACACAAAAGAACCCTGTTTGCAATCAATTGCTGTTTAATTACAGCACAATAGCTGCCTCCTGAGATCGAAATCCCTGCTGGCTCCAGGTCTTGACAAGGATGGCAGTGGAGAGATGGAGGATGAGGATTCCAGCTGGGACTGGTTGTCCTGTGTTCCAGGGACCTGTGAAGTTCATGAGAACCAGTGGGAGGTCTCCTTGCCCTGGCTGAAGGATCAGGGAGTGGCGACAATCAAGAGGAAATGGGCTCAAATTTCACCAAGGCAGGTTCAGGTTGGATATTAGGAACAATTTCTTCATGGAAACTGTTGTCAAGCACTGGAACAGGTTGGCCAGGGCAGTGGCAGAGTCACCATCCCTGGAGGGATTAGATGTGGCACTTGGGGACATGGTTTAGTGGTGGAATTGGCAGTGCTGGTTTAACAGATGGACTTAATGACCTTTAGGGTCTTCTCCAATCTAAATGAGTCCAAGATTCTATGATTTGGACAGAAAACCTGTTCCTCATGATGGAGAAACCTCTGAGAGGATATTTAGTCCGCTCTCCACCCAAAGACAATGGAATTGGAAACTCCTCCAGCCAGGAGAACAAGGAAGCAACATCCCACCATTGCCCAGGGCTGTGTTGTTTAGACTGAAGGTGTCTGAGACGACCATGTGATTATCCACAAGGACACAACACTGAGGAAGAAGGGGGAAAAAAAGGGAACTGTGGGAAAGCTCTTATTTCTGCTGGCAAACTCTAATTTCCTAACGTGGATCTGAGCCATTCCTGGGGAAAGGCTGACTCGTCCATCCCTGGATCACACCTGAAAGCCCCAGGAGAAATATTGCCTTGGCAGTGGGGCCTGTCCTGCCCCCTGATTTACCCAGATAAATGTGTGTTCTGTTAATGCTGTGAGTGTTAAATAAACTCCCTGCCCAGCCCGGCCCCTTCTCCCTCCCCTCTCCTTCGGTGCCATCAATCTGCAGGATTATTGAGCCCGGTTTTGGAGTTAGTGGTGTGTTGAAAATGCTCTGGTCTTCCCTTTATCACTTTCAGATCAGCTCATCGGATGGGAATCCATCAGGGAAAGTAATGGGAGAGGCTGTGCTGATCTATGGCTCTGTGTTCCCAGATCAATCCAGCTCTCACCACCCTTCCAGGACTGGGGCTTGGCGGATCCACGGCTGGGGTTACTCAAATCCCTTCTCTTAAAACACCAGATTAATCAACCCTGCTCATTCCTGCAAGGATTTTGTCCTGGGATGTGCAGGAGATGGTCTGGATGGGATAAAATATCAGCTGAGTCAGAAACAAGGTGGAGCCTGAATTCCTCTTGGGACCTCAACTCCTGATTCCAGCCACTTGCTGACCTTTATTGCATTTAATATCTGAGTGGATTTAGGGGTTAGGAGCAGCCAGGACCTGGACTTGTCCCAAAATTTAGCTGCTCCTGGGATGCAACACAGCTGGTGCTGAGGTGGTTCATCCACCCAGAGCCAGGAGTCAGGACCAGGAGGTGTTTTTCCAGCTGTTTTTCCACCTGGACATCCCCAGTCACCCTCTTCCCATGCCCTGTGCAGATCCAGAGGGAAGAGCACCACCTACTGAGTCTCCCTCACCTCTTCCTTCCCTCTTTTTTTTTTAATCAGATCTATTTTATTCCTATTTGTGTTCCGAGACAGCCTTTGCTTCTCCCTGGGAGAGGCAGGAGCATGTTTAACTCCAAGCAACCTTCCCGATCTCTCCAGACATTCCTGATTGCTCCATTTTTCTCGATAAGCTGCTTGTGTTCATGAGACTTGCCTTCCTTGGGATCTTTCTGCTTCCTACCTTTGGGAATCAGCAGCTCCTCCAGCCTGATCCCTCCCTGGGTCCAGGTTTTCTCTTGGAGCATGTATGGGACCTGAAATAAATCAGATGAGTTTGGGCTCAAAATCTAAATCTAAGCTAAATACCAGAGTATTTGAATGTGAAAGGACAAAGAGATGCAGCAATATATTCCTATACATGTATTTATACATCTTCGGGTATCTATATGTAGGAACATGTGAGTGTGTGTATTTTGGCCAAGGATTTAGGGAATTAACCAAAGACTTTCACCTCTGGGTTCAGTTCTCACCCTGCCACAACCCTCCCTTTTAATATTGATGAAACACTTTAAAAACTCCTTGAGAGCAGGTTGGGAGAAACCCAGAGAAATCTCCTCTTGAATATTATTAATTGGGAGATTATCCAACTTTGTAGAAATAAAACTCAATCCAGCCTCTCTAATGTTCTCCCAAAGCCCTTCATTTGCAACCAAGGCAAAATTAAACTAATTGAAAGTCCTTTTATTATTTCTCCCTGCCTGGTTTGGTTGTTGGCACTATGAAAATGTGTTTGTGTTTCTCCCAAGGGATGGGACAGGATATTTTGTAATGATTCACAAACCAGGTTCCTCAACCTGAGTCACTTCACCTTTTTCCAACCAAACTATCTCACCACTGTGGGTATCCCTGGCAAGGAGACTTGGTGGGATGTGGGAATGAGGAGATCCTTGTCAATCCACAACCTTCCCTGTTTTCTTCTTTGTGTCCCATGTGAAACTGAGGGCCACCAGATCTTTCCACTGAGGGGAAAAAAAAAAAACCCACAACCTCCCTGTGGATCAAATATGGTCTGTGAGGAAGGGCTGGGAAGACAGGAGATTGTTTAACCCTGAGAATGAAGGGAGATGGGATAACACGCTGCAATTATGTAAAAGGCTTCTGCAAGAAGGGGAGGGACACGTTTCCCTGTGGATAGGACAAGTAATAAGGAGCTTAAAAACCAGCAAAGGAGATTTAGAGCTGTGGGGATAGAGAAGGGCTGGGATTAATTGCTGGGAGGAGGGGAAGGGTGGTATCACCAGGGCTGGAGGTTTGGAGGACAAATGTGTCAAGAGGGGCTTAAAGAGAGTAGATTCATCCATGGGACAGGAGACAGGGGAGATAAACACCCACCTGGCTGTCTTTTCCAGCATTTTGCCCAGCTCACGAGGCAGTGGGATGTCTATGGTGGGGTGGGGGGTTTGATAGCCCAGGGGTTTCTCCTCTGTGATGCTCCTGCTCATTCCTCGGCATGAGTGTCACACAGAGCTGCCTTTCCAGCCATTTCCCTGGTGATCCCCTTGCTCAGGTCCAGAGATCCCAAGGTGACCTGGCAATGTGTGTTGTGGGTGTTCGTTGTCTCACAGACAGGTTTGGGTCGGAAGGAACCTTCAAGGTCATCTCATTCCACCCCCCCTGCCATGGGAAGGGGCACCTTCCACTAGCTCGGGTTCATACCTCATGGGTTCCCAGCAGTGTTTAGGGAAAGATCCATTTGTCCCAATCAGGCAGAATGGGAAGAGAATCTGTGAGCCCAGAAAATAAATTAGTGAGTAATTAACATAATTGAGGAAGGATGTTCCATCTCTGGAATTGTTGAAGGCCAGGTTGAACGGGGTTTGGAGCAACTTGGTCTAGTGGAAGGTGTCCCTGCCTGTGGAAGGAGGGTGGAACTATCCCAGGTTGCTCCAAGATCCATCCGACATGTCCTTGGACACTTCCAGAGACAGGGCAGCCACAGCTTCTCTGGGCAACAGAGTTGTGCTGCATCTCACCCTCTCCCCCCTTGACCTGGGGTGGGAATCCCCATCTCCTTGAGGAAGTGAAACACGCTGATGGAGCAGAAGCAGGAAATCAAAGAGAAAAACTCGAGAAAGCTCTTGCTTCCAGCAATTCCCAGGGAGAGGTGTCAGCCCTGATTTCCAGAAGCCCCACGCAGCAGAAAGCCGGGGATTGCTGGCAGCGCTAATGAAGTTACTGCCATGCGGCGATTAGGTTACGAGATCCTCCGGGACCGGCCGGCGAGGTGATGGACTGAAAGCAGAACGGGAACTAAATTGCATTTCATTTCAATCTGGCCACAAATTTGATGATTTCGTCAGATAAGGAGCAAAAGGGGGGAGGAGAGGAAAGGGAGGGCGCTCTGCTTTCGGCACGGCCGGGGCAGGGGAGGGAGCGGAGGAGAGAGCGCGACAAGAGAAGTGACATCGTTCCTGTTTGTCCCATTGTAGGTCATTAATCAGGAGTGTCGAAGGCTTTATGGATGGGATGTATATCACCTGCTCCCTATAGGCTGTTCCCTGATCTAATAAGGGCTGGGGATATGGGTTATTGAACCGCCCTGGGATTTATGGCACAGGATGCAGTGGGTGAAGAGAGGAGAGGGACCATTGCTCCCACTTGCGTGGGATGTTCCACTTGGCAGCTGTGGTTGTGTCACCCGAGTCACCTGCTGGAAGTGTGGACATGTCAGCAGGGCTGGATATAGGCTGAAAATGGTAGAGGAGGAGCCAGTGAGACTTTCCAGGTCCGGATGCCATCCAGAGGGACCTGGACAAGCTCGAGAAGTTGGGCCTTGGGAATCTCACGTGGTTTAATCAAACCAAGTGCTGGTGCTCCATCAGGGTCAGGGCAACTCCTGGCATCAATTCAGGGGATGAGCAGATGGAGAGCAGCCCTGGGGAGAAGGACTTGGGGGTGCTGGTGGAGGAGAGACTGGACATGCCCCACCCCTGTGCCTAGGGCTCATCCCACAGCGTGGGCAGCAGAATGGGGGGGATTCTGTCCCTCTGTCCCACTCAGATGAGACCCCACCTGCAGAGCTGCCTCCAGCCCTGGGGTCTCAGCACAGGAAAGACATGGAGCTGTTAGAGAGAGTCCAGAGGAGGCACCAAGATGATCAGAGGGATGGAGCAGCTCTGCTGGGAGAAAAGGCTGGGAGAGTTGGGATTGTTCAGACTGGAGAAGAGAAGGCTTTGGGGTGACCTAACTGTGACCTTCCAGTGCCTGAAGGAGCTGAGAAGAAAGATGGAGAGAGACTTTTTACAAGGGATTGGAGTGACAGGACAAGGGAGGAATGGCTTCAAACTGATGGAGATAAGGTTTAGATGGGATATTGGGAAGAAATTCTGTGTTGTGAGGGTGGGCAGGCCCTGGCACAGGTTGGGCAGAGAAGCTGTGGCTGCCCCATCCCTGGAAGTGTCCCAGGCCAGGTTGGATGGGGCTTGGAGCACCCTGGGCTAGTGGAAGGTGTCCCTGCCCATGGCAGGGGATGGGACAAGATGATCTTTCAGGTCCCTTCCAACCCAACCCAAACCATTCCACGAGTCTTCACAGCATCAATCAGTATCTGCATTGAAGGGAAATGCTGCACTATTTCCTTCCCTTGCTGATGCCTCCAAAATGGAATGATCTACTCTGTCATATGGTGAAACTTCCTTCTGGATATTAGGACATCATGAGATCTTGCTACTACATGTTATTTTTAAGCCAAAGTCCTGACATTTCCTCTCACCATTGCTGTTCCCTTCTGACAGCATGACATCCCAGCTGAGTGTGTTAAGGCTTCCATCCCAAACTGGTGATATCCTTGGAGTCTTATTTTTCTGTGCCTTGCAAGTGGGGACATTTTCATCCCAGCTGGATGAAGGACTTGCTCAGGGACAGGACCAGAAGGAGTCCTGGTGGGATATCTGGTAATCACAGCCTTTCTGGTAAAATGATGGCACGGGGCACAACTCTTCATTTCCATGACCAAGAGCTTGCCATTCCTCGGAAAATGGATGGATGGACCTCAAAGGATGGGGCTGGATAAGAACTGACTCAGTTTCCAGTTCCAGTTCAGCATTTCTCCAGTTCATGGAAGGCTGAACCAGCTTCTGATGGAGCCGTTCTCCATGAGACCTTCTCCTGGCAGGTGGGAGTGTGTCTGAGACCCTTCTGATCCCAGGCTTATCCCAGAACTTCTAACACAGAAAGGCAACTTCCTGTCCCTCTGGAGCTTCATTATGCAGCTCGAGAGGATCCCACACACGGAATCTTCGGGAACATCTTCCTCTGTGAAGGTTGGATGGTGAAAACATCTGCCAGCCCACTCAGAGATATGGTCAAGAAGTTCCAGTGGGAGATTTTAAGACATAAGAGGAGCACCTGAGGGAGCTGATCCCGGAGAAAATGAGGCTCAGGGGGGACCTTCTCACTCTCTACAACTACCTGAAAAAAGAGGTTGTTTGAGGTGGGGTTCAGCCTCTTCTCCCAGGTAACAATGGAGAGGACAAGAGGAAATAGCCTCAAGTTGCACCAGGGGAGGTTCAGGATGGACATCAGGAAGAATTTGTTCATGAAAAAGGCTGGAAGGGGATGCTCAAAAAGGAGGTGGATTCACCATCCCTAGAGATGTTCAAGAAAGGACTGGATGTGGCACTCAGTGCTCTGATCTGGTTGACCAGGTCTTGTTTGGTCAAAACTTGGACTTGATGACCCTGGAGGTCTTTTGCAACCTTAAAGATTCCATGATTCTGTGATTTTATGGTTCTGTGTTGATGTTGGAATTGTCTGGGACAGAACCAAGCCCTGTCTGTACATCAATAAAGCTCCAGAGCTCCAGGCATCTCCAATCTGTGGTGGCTCTCAATGATCCCATGGGACACACCACCACATTCCCACATTACCCCTGCTGTGGGGAATGGCCACGGAAGTTCTCCAGCACCAGCTCTGCTGAGCCTGGGAGCTGTTTGTGCTGGTACAGCAATGCAAAATGTGACAGGAGCTTGGCCTGCCCTGGAGGCCAAAGCTTTTAAACTCGTGTGAGAGAGAGGGGAAAGATATTATCCATAAATCTCAGCCCTGCCATGGAAAGCCGGGCTCCTGGCAGGGATGTGAAGGGCTGAGGCTCTGGGACTCCTGCAGGAGCTTTGTGACCATAATTAACACACCCTCTTGCCAGGAATTCACGTGCAGCCAGAGAAATTTTGACCCATATTTGGGATCCTCTTCCGAAAGTGGATGTGAATCCATTTTAAAACCGCTCAGGCGAAGAGAGAAGGACCCTTTAGTGTAACATGTTCGAAGTGAGAGATTACAAGTGTTCAAAAAATAATGACTGGGAGGTACAAGAGGGAAAAAAAAATGCAGAAATCTATTTCACATGCACAATAATTTACTTTTAGATGTGCAGTAAAGATTTTACGTGCACAATAATTTACTTTTACATGTGCAATGATGTTTTAACACATGTAATCACTCATTTTTATGTGTAAAAAGCTGACCAATTAAAAACCTGGGTGCTAAACGTGCCTCCAACCAATCCTGAAGGCATTTGTTTTGGAGTAAAGCTTCACTCATCCCGAACATCAACACTCTCCTGCAGGATTATGGTTTCTTTTCCAGCTGGTTCCGTCTGATTCCATTTTCTGTACCTGATTCTTTCCCAGTTCAATCCTCAAGAAGGTCTGAGCAGCCCCATAGGATGTTGGGAAAGGATCCAAGAGTCACATCCCTTGGGATATCACCTGCTCTTCTCTGTGACCCATCCTGGTCAGCTCCTGAATGTGTGGGAGGAGTATCAGCAGGCAGAGCTGAGAAAACTTCTATGGGATCATGGAATCATGGAATGGTTGGAGTTGGAAGGGGCCTCAAAGATCAGCCATGGGCAGGGGCACCTTCCACTAACCCAGGTTGCTCCAGCTTGGCCTTGGACACTTCCAGGGATGGGGCAGCCACAAATTCTCCGGGTAACCTGCACCACAGGGAGGAATTTCTTCCCAATATCCCACCTAAACCTACTCTTTGGGGATGATCTGAAGGAATTAAGGGACTAAAGAAGTAGAGGAATGGCTCCCAGTATTCTGGAATCTCCAGGATTAAAGGCACCAGCTCAGGCCAGGGGGTCACCTCCAAGCACAGCTGGTCATGTAGAGACTTTGCCACGTTAGTGGCGACTCAGTTACTTTGAGTGGGAATCTCAAATTACTGCAAACCCGGCAGATTCGAGGGGAGAAGAGGTGGAAGGGACTAGAAATACAAATAAAAGTCTCCAGTACAGGGAAAAAACAAAAAGGGGTCAGAGAATCTTTTCCTTTGGACAATACGGGAGAGGAGGAAAGGAAAAGAACAGGGTGGATGGTCAAGTGTAATAAAACAATCTAAGCTGAAACACTTTCCCCCAGAGCCTGAAAAATAAACTGGTTTCGAGTTCATAAATGTTTAGTGGGAGCCTGATGCAGCACTAAGAGGAAAAATTTCTTTTAATCCAAAAATCTCTATTTTTGCAAGAAAAAGAAAAGTGCTTCCATGGAAACTTTTTTGGAGGAGACTGTTCCACCAGCTTTAACCACTGGTATGCTCAAGTCTCTGGTTACAGCACAAGGAAATGAGGGAGAATTGGTGGAAGTGTCAAAACAACATGATCTGTTTGCAAACCGTGGGCAACTCAGATGGAAAAAAGATCTGGAATATTTCGCGATCAAGGCCCTGACAGAGAGGGGGCAGGAGCTGGTGGTGCCTGGACCTTGACAACACTTCCCACCACAAAGGGGCTGAGCAGCACCTTAAGCATTCACCTCCAAACATCTTAAAGACCATCCAGTTCCAACCCCCTGCCATGAGCAGGGACACCTTCCACTAGCCCAGGTTGTTCCAAGCCCCATCCAACCCAGCCTTGAACATTTCCAGGGATGGGGCAGCCACAGCTTCTCTGGGGAACCTGTGCCAGGCCCTCATCACCTTCACAGATAGCTCAGAACAGCTCACCCATTATTTTACAAGGGTCAGGCTCATGGAAAAATAAAATCTAGAAGATAACTCAGCCGGTAGAAAAAAAAAAAAAGGGAAATAGGATGGGAAAGCGTGAATGATGAAAGGGGATTGTTTAAAGAAACCAACAGAAGTGCCCCCAAAGTGGTGATTTCCCCCCCCCACCAAGAGTGACAGTGGTTTGAAAAACTGGCTTGGCTTGGAGGCAAAGTGGCAAGAGACACATCAAATGGGGAAAAAAAAGGAGCAGAGGACATTGAATTTGCACTAGAAATGTAGAAAATCAGTGAGATGAGCAAAAAGACATGAGGCGTCTCTGGCCAGTCGAGCTGAGGACAGCAAAGAGTTTAAATACTTTGGGAACAGAAGGAGCTATAATAACCACAGTATTGATTCCTGCTTGGAAGGGAAATGTGCAAAGCAGGCATTTTCAGGAGATATTTGTTTTGTATTTGGGGAGAAAAGCAGATTTGTTCCTGATTAAAGTGAAGGGATGGTTTACGGGCCGGCGTTAAGTGTGGAGGAGACTAAATAGCCCCTCTTAAAAACAATTATCTGAGCACAGGGCATAACTGCATCCAAGTGTTTTGTAGGATGTGGCCAAGTGGTGGTTTTCCAGATGCCTCAGAGGGCTGGGCCAGGCAAGGGAGAAGAAGAAAACTGGTGTCATACATTAAAATGGGATGACGTGGTTAATTACTGCCTGCCATTGATTCCAGGGAAAATGAAGGAACACCTCACCAGGACTGGATTAATAAAGAATTACAGGAACATGATGCTAATCAGCAGGGGGTTATGGGAAATCGGTCTTGTCAAATTAAGCAGCTTTTATAAACACAATTACAAGAGTGAGGATAATTAACCACTGGAGGAGCTCGCAGAGGGTTGTGGTGGAGTCTCTGGGGGAGATGTTTAAATCAAGAGGTTTCGTTTAATAAAGTGTCATTTGTGAAGAACGAACGGGAATTTTGTCCATTCCTGGAGGGACTGGAACCCAAACCGTTTAACCACAAGCACCACCACTGCAGAGAACATTCATGCAGGGCAGCGATATCCATTCAGATTACGATATCCAAGACCCTGGAAAAGTTGATCTCAGTGGTGGGTTTTGACCCTCGACCTCATATGTTGGTGAATTAAAAAACTCCAACGTGGCTCCTCATAATGAAGGCAGCAGATGGTTGGTGACTTGCCATCCAAAGGGAGGGCTGGAAGATGTTTTGTTGTTGTAGGGTTGCACCTCAGCACAGGGAGAAATTGGATTTGTGTTGTCCTCATGTCACTGGTGTCCAACCATCCCTCAGCTGGCTGGTACAGGGACCATCCAGCAATCCTTGCTTGGTTCATGCATGCATTTTTATCCATGACATTATGTCAGGAACTGCCTGGAATTTCCAGACATGATGACTTGGCACTGGGGAGGCCACATCTCAATTCCTGGGGTCAGGAGTGGTTGGAGGAGCTGGGGGGGAGAAAAGGAGACTCAAGGGGGGACCTTCTGGATCTCTGCAACTCCCTGGAAGGAGAGTGTGGTGAGGTGGGCATTGATATCTGCTCTCAGACAACCAGTGATAAGACAAGAAGAAATGGCCTCAAGTTGTGTCAGGAGAGGTTTAGGTTGGATATTGGGGAAAAATTCCTCCAAGGAAAGGATTGTAAAACATTGGAACAGGCTGTCCGGGGCAGTGGTGGAGTCATCATCCCTGGAAATGTCCAAGAATGGCACTTTGAGACATGGTTTAGTGAACATGGAGGTGTTTGGCTGTAGGTTGGACTTGATGATCTTGGAGGTCTTTTCCAGCCATAATGATTCAACAATTCTATGGATTGTACACTTCTATGAGTTGTACACCCAGAAAATGGTGATCTAGTTTTTTGGAAAGGTAAAAGAGGGAGTAGAGGACAGATCTGATGATCTCTTGGGTGCTGCTGTCACAAGGTGTGGTCACACGCTCTACTCTGCTCCAGTGAGACCTCACCTGGGATATTGCATCCAGCTCTGGGGCCACAACACAAGAAAGATGTGGACCTGTTGGAATGAGTCCAGAGGATACCACAGAACTGATCCAAGGGCTGCAGCCCCTCTGCTCTGGAGACAGGCTGCGAGAGCTGGGGGTGTTCACCTGGAGAAGAGAAGGATCCAGGGAGACCTGAGAGCCCCTTCCAGTGCCTAAAGGGGCTCCAGGAGAGCTGGAGAGGGACTTGGGACAAAGGTATGGAATGTTAGGACAAGGGGAACGGCTTTAAGTTGAAAGAATAGATTTAGATGGAATATTGGGAAGGAATTAATTCTTGGTTGTGACGGTGGGCAGGCCCAGGTTGCCCAGAGAAGCCGTGGCTGCCCCATTCCTGGAAGTATCCCAGACTATGTTGAACAGGGTTTGGAGCAACCTGGTCTAGTGGAAGATGTCCCTGTCCATGGCAGGGGGTTGGAATTAGGTGCTCTTTGAGTCCCTGCCAACCCAAACCGTTCCATGATTCCATGGTTCTATGACATAGCTGTCGGCGCCTCCTGCTGTGGGCAGGGACTGAAGGGGTTAACTCTGTGGTGTTGGGCAATGTCCTCCCAAGCCACCCATCATGGAAAAGCCTCAGGATGAACACGTTCTGGGTTTTAATCTCAGACCTCTCTCTTTTGGCTGTGGTGCAGGAGGGGCTGCTGACCGTGGTGCCTTGTTGGAATCATGGAATTGTTTGAGTTGGAAAGGGACCTTAAGGATCATCTCCTTCCAACCCCCTGCCATGGGCAGGGACATCAGAGTTGCTCTGGAGTTGCCTGTGACCACAGGACCACATCTCATGGGCTGAGACTGAAGGATCACCAGGAATGGTGAGCTGTGCCACTGATTTCTTATTGACCTGCTTGATGTGCTCTCACATTCCCATGTTTCTTCCCCTCCCGCACTCCATAAAAACGCAGCATGAAATGTCTCCTCTCAATTGAGATGCTCTGTTTTATTTGGGCTGAGAAATCCACTTAAACCTTTTTAATTTGTCTTGTTTGGATATGGGTATAATTTTGATTGTGTTTTATGGGCACCCGGTTCATTTTACTTCCTGTAAATCGTCCCTTTAGTTACTGAGGCTTCTGGGAAGTTGTAAATTCTCCCTCCTCTCCTCTCCATGGAGTTTACGTTGTTTTACAGTTTCATTAATAGGTTCTCTCCCGGCTAGGTTGATGAAAGTTATTGACCTAATCATAACCTATTAATTATGACAGTAAATCCCACCCTTGGAAATGTTTTACTGAGCAAGTGTTACTTGGAAAATCTGCGGGTTAAACCGCAGGTCCAAGAACTTTAAATCTACTCTTCACTGCCCCAGTCACGGAGCCTCCTCAGGAGAAGCCTGTGGGTGGTTCTTACCCAGGGAGCACAGAGGATTCCTAAATGTTGGCTCCACATATTTGGGTCTAACAGGGCAATTGGGATGTATTCCATCTTCTTCTGCTGCCTGTTAGACTCATGGAATCACTTGGGTTGGAAAAGACCTCTAGGTTCAAGTCCAACCATCAACCCAGCACTGCCAAGGCCACCACTGAATTATGTCCCCAAGTGCCACATCCACATGTCTTAAATTCCTCTGGGAATGGTGACTCCACTGCTTCCCTGGGCAGCCTGTTCCAGTGCTTGGGAACACTTTCAGTGCAGATTTTTTTCCTGATAACCAATTTAACCTCCACCGGTGCAACTTGAGGCCATTCCCTCTTTTTTTGTTGTTTTCTCCTTGGGGGAAAGCACATTTAATAAGCAATACACTGACCTTTGTCTGAGGCTGCCAACCCATCAGAGGCAGGGGAATATTCCCAGGATCTGTCCAGAGAGATTGTGGACTCCCCATCCCTGGAAGTGCCCAAGGCCAGGCTGGAGGGGGCTTGGAGCAACCTGGGCTAGTGGAAGGTGTCCCTGTCCTTGGCAGGGGGTTGGAACAACATGACCTTTAAGGTCCCCCCAACCCAAACCGTTCCATGATTCCATGACCTTCCCCTTTCAGCACCCAGGACAGTTTTTCTATGGGAACAACACAGCTCCAAACAACAAGCCACTTAAAGCTGGACTGGCATCCCCTAAAGCCAGAGGAGAAATGCTTCTCTTCCCCAAATCTCTTCCTTCCAGCAGCAGGTTCTGCCCCATCGACCCTGGTGGAAGTGCCCCATTAGGAAACACTCCCCGTAGCTCAGCTGCTGAGCGAGCAGCTCCCTTCTGCATCCTCAAACCTCCCGGGAAAACCACTTTGCTTACGAGGCAGAGAGAGAGAGGTCTCCCAGGAATCCGAGTGCTTCCATCAGCCTTTCTGAGTAGCCAGCCGTGGTAGGAACCGCAAGAGGTCTCAGCTGGGTTCCGGGGCCCCAGTTTAAATAAGCATTAGGAATTTGGATATGCACATGGAGGGATGCACATGGGTATCTATTTATGTGGATTCCTCCAGGATGCCTCCTCTGTGCACCTTCCTGTGTCCTCGTACACACACACACACACACGTTCGGAGTTCATGCCCTGAACATGTCATTGGAGACAAGGAAAATGCTGAAAGAGCTTTTCCTTGTTGGGTACATCCAGATTCGTGGATGATCATCCCATTGCCATGGAACAGATGGGGAACTGCAAGGAATGGTCTCAAAGCAGGAGGGGAGAAAGGAATAAGGGATGGATGTTGCTCCAGATCTCAGGGCAAATCCGCTGTAGGTTTGGATTAGGTATCAGGAAGGAATTCTTCTCTGGGAGGGTGGGGAGGCCCTAGCACAGGTTTCCCAGAGAAGCTGTGGCTGCCCCATTCCTGGAAGTGTCCCAGGCCAAGCTGGAGCAACCTGGGATAGTGGAAGGTGTCCCTGTCCATGGCAGGGGGTTGGAATAAGATGGTCTTTCAGGTCCCTTCCAACCCAAGCCATTCCATGATTTTATAATTCTGTGAAGATCAAAACGAGGGAAGTGAGGAAGAGGAGATGAGAATGGGAAGTTGAGGAAGGCCCCGTGCAGAGGGAGGTTGTGAAGTGGCAATAGGAAGCTCCTCTCCAAGGCTGTTTAAAATGAAGCTGAGCATGGAGAAGGCACAAATGTCAACCCTCTGGCAGAGCTGTGCTCGAGCTGCCACCTGCATTTAGGACTTTAATGACTAATTAAATAGCAAAGAAAAAAGGAACTTCTGCAAAGGAACCAAAATATCACTCCAAGGGGACTCTCTCCACCATTCCCTTCACTGCATCCATCTCACCTGCAGGAATTCACCCTGCAAAGCAGCTCTCAGAGATGGAAACCAAAGGAATATCAGGGATAGGATGTGATGCTGATGATTTCAGTCCTTCATGTCTTCCTTTGCCTCAAAACACAAAATCATTTGGGTGTTTTAAATTTCCCTTCCCAGGCTACAAATCCAGGAGTTATCTTGAGGAAACTCTGCTCTCACTGTAAGGAGAGGGTTCTTTGGGGCTTTTTTTGATCATGTTTAAACGGTTTCCAGGTTTTCCCTGAGGATTACAATAGTTTAATGTCCTTCTGGAATGACAAACTCAGAGCAAGGCCACAGCAGTTCAACTCCTCTCCCTCCTGCTGCCACCCCATTTCTTCACCTGTGACACATCATCCTCAGTGATTTGGCAACACAAAAATCAGAGCGAACTCCAAATTTTCCGCCCCTTTCACAATTTCACCCCTTAATTCACACTGAAGAGTCCCAAGAAAATGTCTTTTTGGCCATTTCCTGGTGTGGACACTGAACAATTAGCTCTTTGTTGGACCTGTCTTTTGTTTCCCACACTTTGTACCCATCTCCAGACACATCCCTGGGAATTTAAGATCTGTTTCCATTATTGCAGTTTGAATAACTCGACTTGCACTCTTCTTGACTTTGATATATCACAGCCATGTTGCAATTTGCATACAAAGCACGAGGCACTTGAATCCACCTGTAGAACCTTCTGCACTTAAAGCCATATTTTCAGGAGGGAGCAGGACCTTGTCAGGAACGTGACAAATTCCAAGAGGTGCTTTTGCTGAAAACTTTGGGTGGGATTCATCTCACTGGGTAGAGAAGTCAACAGCAAGGTCATCCACACCTGTGCTGTATCCAGGGCTGGGTTTCAGGGGAAGGTTCTTCCCCCAGAGGGTGGTGGGCACTGACCAGGCTCCCCAGGGCAGTGGGCACAGCCCCAAGGCTGCCAGAGCTCCAGGAGAGTTTGGACAACACTCTCAGGCACGTGGTGGGATTTTTGGGATCATCCCATGCAGGGCCAGGAGTTGGACTTGATGATCCTTATCAGTTCCTTCCAGCTCAAGGTGTTCTGTGGTTGACAGTGAAGGTTAGGATTTACTTTCCAAACCAGATATAAGTGCCTGTTTTCAGATTCTTCCCTACTTTTTGCCAACCCTAGTGACCAATTTTCCAGCTGCATTTCATCCTGTCTTCCCAACAGTCTCATTTTTCCCTGGAGATATGAAGGCCTCACATAGAATCGTGGAGTGTTAAGGGTTTGGAAAGGACTTTAAAGACCAGTCTAGTCCCAAACCCCATTGCTAAAGCACTCCATGTCCTTCAGAGGTTTTGTGGAGACATGAAAAGCATGGATGGAATTTATTAGTGGAACCCCAACTAATATTAATGCAAACAAATATCAAGCAACAATAACCTGAAGAGTAAAAACAGTGCAGATTTCTCTCTCCTTCCCACCAACTTTCCACATGGCTCATTTTCCCTTGAATGCTCCTGGATCTGACTACAGGGAAGTATCTGCTGTGCCTTTGGGGCAGTTCCCTTGGGCTCTCCCTGCTGTCAGTGCAGACCGAGCCACTGGTTCAGGACACAGCTCAGCTCCCTCCTTGCTGTGTCTGTCCAGCTGAATCAGCCCAATTCCAGCTACTTAAGGGGGGAAAAGTGGTGTAGGGTTGCAGAATTAAAGATAGATTCAAAGTCTTGGACATATTGACTAGGAATTCTGGATATGGGAGTTGAAATGGAAAATAAAACCTTTCCTGTCCTAATCCCCAAGGCTCTCTGTTTCTCTGCTGTGATGGGAGAGATGAGGAGTTTTATTCCTTGCAGAGGATCCCAGTGTTGGGAAAGGATCAGCCACTGTGACCTGCAGGAGCAGCTCAGCGGGAAATTCAGCCTTCCTTATCATCCCTTTTCCCAGATTAACTCCAAAACAAGGATTAGCCTTGCAGGAGAGTGTAGGACCATGAGCTACTGGTCTGCAGTGGGGCAAAAAGAACCACCAGAGGTGTGGACATGCTCCAAGTTGAACAGAAACCAGAGTTTTTGTGGAAATTACTCTTCCCTCTGTAATTCCAAGGCCAACTTCCAACTCCCTCCCACCCAACATTCATTAGCCTTTCACTGCTTAAAATACACTGTTAATTTGAAAAAAAAATAACAGTTCATAGTCTCAAATAGACAAATTGCTGACAAGCTGTTTTAGCAGGTGCTGCAATTCCATCTTGAGCTTCCTCATCTTTTTTCCCTCTGGATACCCAGGGGTGAAAACACAGGGTGTGCTTCTGGAATTCTCACAGCACTGGCAAGGGTAGGATTCAGCCCTGGGGCACCACAAATCCCACCAAGTATCTCAGAATTGTCATTTCTAGGGGTAGAGAGAGGGAAAAGAAAACCCACTGGGAAAGGATTTGGTTGCTGGGAGCAGGATGGAAAGGAAGGGATGGGAAGGGAGAGAAGGAGAAAAGGGAAAAGGTGGGAGAGTAGGGTTAGATTCAGGCTGATAAAACCAGGCAATAAAGCCAGAGTGGTGCTGAAAACACCAATCTCTGCCCTGTTTTCTGCACCAGGGCTGAGAATGATGTGCCTCTTTGCATGTAAATCACTAAAATGTATCTGCAAAGCATCAGGATAAGGAAACTCTTGGTGTATCCACAAGAAAACGTGTCTCCAGTACCTATGACAGGTCAAGATCATTGTCCTGACCTCGTGGGATGTATCCAACCAGCTCCATCCATGCCAAGAGACCCAGGTGGGCGACAAGGAGGGAGCAAATCATCCAACCTTCCCTTCTGCAGCACCCAAGAGGGGCCGTGGATGTGGCTGGAGGTCATGGCTGCTCTTGGAGCCGATTCCAGGGAGATTTGTCCTCCTGCTGCTTCTCCCCCAGCACACTCCTCCCATTCCCTGTGCCTCCATCCCTCCCTGAGAGACGCATTCCCATCCGGAAGCGGGACTGGCCGGCGCAGCCAAGCGCCAGAGCTGTGGAGAGATGAAATCAGAGCTGGCCCAGCTTGGGTTGCAGGGACGGCTTTCTGTTCCCATCAATAATTCAGGGCTCCCCTGGGGGGTGGGGAGATGACATCATATCCCACCCTGTTCCCATCCCACCCTGCCTTTTCCTTCCCTCTTCCTCAGGCAGCAAAAGAGTTGGGGACACCTTGGTGCTACGTTGTGTGACCCCCTAAGACCAGTCCTGCTAGAAATAGAATTCTCAGTCCTGGTTATCTGAGGAGTTTGGTCCCCTTCAGCCATCCCGAAAAGGAGAATAAATGGGCAGAATTTCCTGTCTCAAATCTTTCCCTGGCGAGTTTGATCATCCTGTAGCGGTTTTTTCTGAGTCAGTGAGAGCATTTTGGTGTTGCCTTTACAAGGAAAGGACTGCAGGGCAAAAATATGGATAAAGATCCTGGAAAACTTCAGGGCAGAAAGCAATGCCTGAGTCTCACAGCCAGAAGACAACACTGGAAAGGAAGGATCCTGCAGTGTGGAACAGGGATGGAAATTTTCCTGATGGCTCATGGCAGCAATTTAGACCCTCCAGCTTCTTCCCAATGTCACCCCCAGCCCTGGATCCTCAGGATATCCAAACAAACCTCAGGGAACACCACTTTTTTGGGAGAAGATGAGTGTTTACGCAGCACTGTTGACCAGAAGATCCCTCCATGGCCCTTTGTCCACAAGTTCAGTGAAATTTGTGCCCTCTGGTGCCAAAGTCCACCCTTCTGGTGGCACTGGCAGTGTCTGAGGGAGACACGGGTTGGGAAACATCTTGGCAGGATCCAGAGAGACCAACAGATCATTGAATTACAAAGTGGTTTGGGTTGGGAGGGACCTTAAAGATAATCTGGTTCCAACATCCCTGCCATGAACAGGGGACCTTCCACCACACCAGGTTGCTCCAAGCCCACCCAGTCTGGTCTTGAACACCTCTTTTACATCTCTAAATACTTTCTGAATACTTTTCCATAGTTGTGTGAGAAACAAGGAGGGAACAACAGCCTTTCATGGGAGAAGGCCCAAGGACCTCTTGTATGCGACTTGTTGAACCCTTCCTGCATTTTTTAAACACTCAGATACCCCAAATTTATTCCCTATTCCCCTTTTTCTTTCCCTCTCCAAATGCAAAGTGCATTTCTCACATGGTATCAGTTCCTGGTGGGGCTCTGGGGCCAACCTGGATGAGGTCAACACCCCCAGAAATTAGCTCCAGCCATGGCCAGGGCTGTGGCAGAGCAGGAGGCACCACTTGGATATTCCCAACAGCTGAGTTGACCCCAGGAGATGGACAAGAAGGATGGATTTGAGCCAACCTCACCATGTAACCATGCTCAGCCCCACCAAGTGTCCAATCCACACACTTTTGAAGGGTGAGGACACTTCAACTGCTCTGAAATCTGCACCTCAGGGCAATCCTGCTTCTCCAAAAGGTGGGTGAGGAGTTGCTCTGGATTTGGAAAAGGCTTTGGAGCTGCTGGAAAACACCTTCATCCCTTCCTGCCCCAAAGTCTTGTCTTTGGAGCTTTATTTTTCTTTTGGGACAACGCTCTCAGGCACATGGTGGGATTTTTGGGATGTCCTGTGCAGATCCAGGAGTTGGACTCGATGATCCTGATGGGTCCCTCCCAACTCAGCACATTCTACAATCTGCTGGACCTCTGCAATGAAGTGTCTCTACCCCATCTTTCAGAAACATTCCAGAGCTTCCAACCCGGCCCAAATCTCCCCTTTTCCTGTGTTATTCTTCTCCTGAGTTCATCCTGTGGCTGCACAATTCCAGAATCGGGCCCTGTATAAGTCATTTTATGCCCTATTTAATTTCCCCATCTCTTTTTTCCCTCCCGGTCAAGGATTCCAAGTGTTAACACAAAGAAACTCTCCCCGAGGCGTCTGATTTATCCATCTCCTAACCTTGACTTTATTTCCTGGGCTCGGTTCTAACTGCTAATGTTACGTTACCAGTTTAACTGTCTGATTTATCCACGCTCACCTCACCCATTACTTCATGGTACGGGTTTTAAATGTTAATTTTAATAATAAAAGTTTTATGCCCCCGGTGCTTTCTGCGTGTGCTGCGCTAACACGGGGACATTATTTCATAGCACGAGGGTTTTAAAAGCTAATGTTATAATGCTGGTTTAATTGGGGGATTTATTCCTGGTAAGGCAGCTCCTGGAAGGAGCGGGAGGAGATCGGTGGCTGGTGACAATGGCCTGGTGTTTGGTGGGAAGAGCAGGTTCCTGAGCCCACGTTTGAGAAGAAGAAATGCTGTTATTGCTAAGGAAATGTCCAAGGCTTCAAAAAAGGAACATGATACATCATGTGCCATCATCCCTAGTGGGGGAAGATAGAATAATAGGATTATTTAAGTTGGAAAATTCCTCTAAGATCATCGAGTCCAACGCTAACCCAACACTGCCAAGGCCACCACTAAACTCTGTCCCCAAGTGCCCTATTGATCTGTCTTCTAAATCCCACCAGGGATGGTCACTCCACCTCTGCCCTGGGCAGCTGTGCCAGTGCTTGAAAACCCTTCTTGCAAAGAAATTATTCCCAATATCCAAACTAAACCTCCCTTGGGGCAACTTAAGGCCATTTCCTCTTGTCCCCTTCCTTCTTCCTTGGGAGAAGAAACTGATCCCCACCTGGTTACAACTTTCTGTCAGGGAGTTGAAGAGAGTGAGAAGGTCCCCCCTGAGCCTGTTTTCCTCCAGGCTGAGCCTCTCCAGATCCATCAGCTTCTCCTGGTGCTCCAGACCTTTTCCCAGCTGTTTCCACCTCTGGACACATCCCAGCATCTCACAGTCTGTCTGGTCCACATGGCAGTACCTGGCAGGGTCTGCTGTCCCTGTGGCATAGCAACAAATATTCCTGGATATTCTGCACCACCTGAGCATCAAGAAAGGAAATCTTGGGACAGGAGGCCAAGCATAAAGTCCACATCCAATGGCTGTTGAGTTGTACATCCTTATCCATCCATCAGGACTCCCAGCCCTGGTGCAGAGTGTCCCAGGTGAGCTGGTGAGGGGTAAAGGTTGGGGTTATGTTAGGTGGGATAGCAGGAAAAGGTTCCTCACTCTGAGGGTGGGTGGGCACTGAACAGGCTCCCCGGGGCAGTGAGCACAGCCCCAAACCTGCCAGAGCTCAAGAAATATTTGGACAACACCTTCAGGGATGGGGTGGAATTTTGGGGTGTCCTGTGCAGGGCCAGGAGTTGGGCTTCAATCCTTGTGGATCCCTCCCAGCTCAGAGTATCTTGTGATTTTACGATTCTATGAAATACAGGATTCAAGGCACAGCTGGGGCAAATTTGGATCTGCTGGGCTGGGGACAAGGATCAGCACCAGGGGTGTTGGTTGGTGACAACGGGGTTCGTTCACCTTTAGTGGCTTGACCCAAAGGTCTCCTGAGTGGCTGCTGAGGATGATTGGATTGCTGTGACAGGAACTGGGGACTTGCTGATGCAGAGGACAAGGGTCCTAAACCTGCACTGCCAGCAAAACGCCACCCTGATGCGTCAGAGAGACAGAGCCAGCGGCAAGGAGAACCTCTGCTTCACCAGTGTCACCCAGGCTCTAGATCAGGCTCAGGATGACCTTTCCCTGCCTCCAAATCAGCCAAGATTGGTTTTTAAGTCCACCAGAGGAGACCCAGACTCTTTCCTGTGGGTTGCCTGTGTTTGGGAATCCAACTCACCCCGATAGTGCGACCCTCAGTGGAGGGAGAAGGTGTGTGTGAACGAACACAAGGTCTCAAACAGGGTTTCCACTGCCTTGAGCCTCCTGGATGTGACCTGAGGTTGTCACCTGCCGTGAAAAAAACTTCCCTGGCCTAATTTATTTGCTGCCGTAGGTACAGAAAGTGTGTGAGGCCACGGGGGTGGGAGAGGAGCTGTCTGAGCACCTGCAGATGTGACAAAATAGTCTTGAGACACCAGACAAAGGGGCTGCACCCATTTCTCAGGTGGCACAGCTGGACCTTGTGCCCAAGGCACCCACCTGGGCATCAGTATATTCAGGAAAATAAGAAGACTGAGCTCTTTGCCTTCCGGTGACCTCTGTGTATTTGCTGTCAACATCAGAAACAAAGCTTTGCTTTGGATCCTGTTTCTCTTTTTCTTTGTTTTCCCTTGGATTAAGAAATTCTCCCATTACCAAAGACACTTAAAGTGGAGGGGAAAGTAAGTGAAAATTCAATTGAATAAACAGCGTGGGCACTTCTTTCTCACTATCAGTGAGAGGCAAAAAAAGGAAGAGCCAAACCAGCAGAAGTAAATGTTCAATTGAATAAATACCAATAACACTCATTTCCATCCCTCTTTTTGGCTCATCCAGCTTATGGTGCAGAGATAGTGAAAATTCAATTGAATTTTAATAACAACGGGCCCCATTACCAAAAATACAACCAAAAGGCGAGAAAGGGCCCCTGACTTAAAATCAATGCTGGAAAAGATGGGCGACATCATCAAAATTATATTAGCCTTAATAGTCAATCAATTAATGAAATCTCCCAGTTATTTAAAAAATAAAAGCTTTTGGAGTGCTGCTTGGGGTTTTTTTTCTTGCCTGATGAAGTTTTCCAGCAGGATCTGAAAGCTTTTTGTCCCACCCTTGCCCGTGGCTCTCCCACCTTCCCTGGCCACCATTAGGGGCCGTTTATCGAAGTGACAGTCGCCTTTATCTCCGAAGGGTGGGGGAGAAGGGAGAGGTGGTGGCTGAGTGCTGAGGCCACTGGAAATGAAATGTTGCAGAGATATGAATTTTGATAGGAAGTCAATACCCTCTGTCCGTTTCAATTAAAAAACAGCAGCGAACACCGAGGGCAGATGGGCAACATTTCAGAGCCCATAAAATCAGACTGAGGGGGGGATAAAGGAAAGGTCCAGCCGGACTTCAAGCTCCTCTCCTTTTTTCCTTCTGGGGTGGTTTTCACTGGGATGGTTTCTCTTAACGCTTTGCCTGCTGGGATGCTCTTGGATGCTGATAAGATGTTCCATGAAGGTTCATGGGTAGGGGTGTGCAGATGGACCTCCCACCCATCTCTGAGCCCTCCAGCCAGATACCAACATGTCCACAGGGGGACAATCATGTGGTTACCTTGGTTGGGAACCCGTATTTGAGTTTGGAGCTGTCACCTCTTTGCCAGGTGCCGCTTTACAATCATAGAATGGTTCAGGAAGCCCTCTGAGGTCACTGAATCCAACCATTCCACTGGCACTGCCAAGGCCACCACCAAGTTGTGTCCCCAGGTGTCACATCTACATGTCTTTTGAATATCTCCAGGGATAGAGACTCCACCACTGCCCTGGGAAGTCCCTTCCAATGCCTTCCATGAAGAAATTTTCCCTGATATTCAGTCTAATCCTCCTTTGGTGAAACTCAATGCCATTCCTTTTTGTCCTGTCCCTTGTTCCCTGAGAGCAGAGCCCAACCCCTACCTGGTTCCTCCCTCCTGTCAGGGAGTTGTAGACATTGAAAAGGTCCTCCTAAGCCTCCTTTTCTCCAGGATAAGCCCTTCCAACTCCCTCAGCCCCTCCTGCTGCTACAGACCCTTCCTCTGCTCCGTTGTTCTTCTCTGGACACTTTCCAGCCCTTCAATGTCTTTCTTGTAATGAGGGTCCCCAGGATTTGAGGTGTGGCCCCAGCAGTTCCCAGCACGGGGGGATGATCCCTTCCCTGGTCCCAGTGGTCACACTATGGCTGGTACAAGCCAAATGTTATTAGCCTTCTTGGCCACCTGGGCACATGCTGCTTCATGTTCATCCACTGTCAGCCATCACCTCCAGATCCTTTTACAGCTTTCCAGCCACTCTCCCCCAAGGCTGGAGCGTTCCATGAGGTTGTTACTACCCAATGGCAGGACTTGGCCCTTGGCTGTGTTGAACCTCACCCTGCTGACCCCTCAGTCCAGCCAGTCCACATCCCTCTGCAGAGGCTTCCCACCCTCCAGCAGATCACTCCCACCCAGCTTAGTGTCATCTGTGAACTTCCTGAGGGCACACCAAGGGTTTGTCCTTGGATATCTTTCCTTCTGTGCACTGCACCAGTTTGGCTCATCTCGCCCACACTGGAGGGCACCTCCTCTTTGCCCCTGCCTGAGTCCCCCCATCAAAGGGTGGAGGCTTCTTCATCCTTCCTTGGTAACTGCCAGCAAACGATTTAACCCTTGGTTATCCCACTTTTCAAGCTGTTGGGGAACACCAGCGGTAGCTCAGCCGCAGGAAATAAATGACCAGAGTTGCGTGGCTGTGACCGATGCCACCTTCTCCCTTCCAGCCCTCTGTACCCACCCTCTCCTTGGGCTGCTCCTCACCCCCTCCTCCCCCAGGAGAAACCCAATCTGCCCTCCTCAGTGTCACCTGAAAGTGGGATCTGCTTTCAGTGCCATCCCGCCACGGCCGCTCTGTTCCCGACAGCGGCGCGGACTAAGTGGCTCCGTCGCGCTGCCGAAAACCTCAGCAGAATTCCTGGCTCCGAGGGAACTGGGAGATGCACCTGGATAGACCATGGAGAGGGGGGGTTAACTCTTTGGGGTCCTTCCTGCTAGGTTCTGCTTTGGGAACAAGGGACAGGGAGATGTGGTGAGTCAGCTGGAGAGAAGATAGAAAGCGGTGGGGGAATACACCAGGGATCAGAATCTTCCAGACTTAGGGGCACAAAGGAGACAGGAGGACACCCCGAAATGAAACTGGGAGACCAGAGGGGGTTTCATGGAGTGAGAACAACAAAAAAATTGAATTTAAATCTGGCAGAAGACACTCGAGGTAGGGAGGTGAAGGGATTGTGTCTCCTCTGGCTCAAGAGGACAATGACTTTATCTCCAGTTGTTTGAAGAAGGGCCTTGTGAAGCTTTGAAATGCTTCATTTGTGGATTCCTGAGGATTTCTTCTTTCCTTAGACTAGAAGAAGTGCTGCATGACTTCATCCAAGGACTCCAGTTTACCCCGTGTTGCAAGTGGAATCCCAAAGCAGGACTTGAACCCATCTTGTTGTGCGTGAGGCAGGAGGAATCCACTTCCAAAGGGGATGAAAATGGAACAAATGAGTCTTTAGGAAGTCACAGACTGGCTCATTTGGATGTCTGCAAGGGACTTCACTTTGGGTCAAGTGTGTCTACCACCCTCTCCATGCCATGCACTTGGCCATCGACACCTGGGTCCACCAGCCTTTCTAATCCAAATTCCTCATCCCAAGGAGCAAACCAAGAGGTCTTTGTACGTGCCTGGGCTGTCTCTACCAAGGACATCGTAGAAAAACAATCCCAGAATCATTTAGGTTGGAAAAGACCTCCAAGATCATTGAGTCCAACCTGTCAACAAGTCCACCTTGTCACCCAGCCCAGAGCACTGAGTGCCACATCCAGTCATTCCTTGGACACCTCTGGGGATGGGGACTCCACCACCTCCCTGGGCAGCCCCTTCCAATGCCTGACCACCCTTTCCATGAGGAAGTTCATCCTGATGTCCAACCTGAACCTTCCCTGGTGCAGCTTGAGGCTGTTCCCTCTCATCCTGTTCCTTGTTCCCTGGGAGCAGAGCCTGATCCCACTTGGATCTACTCTCCTGTCAGGGAGTTGCAGAGAGTGAGAAGGTCCCCCTGAGCCTCCTTTTCTCCAAGATGAGCCTCCCCCAGCTCCCTCAGCCCCTCCTGGTGCTTCAGGCCCTTCTCAACCTCCATTCCCTTCCCTGGACACTCTCCAGCCCTTCAATGTCTTTCTTTGAAGGGCCCAAAACTGCCTCCAGGATTTGAGGTGTGGCCTCACCAGTGCCCAGCACAGGGGGATAATCCCTTCCCTGCTCCTGGTGGCCACACTCTTTCTGACACAGAAATGACAGGAATGACATGATTAACCCAAAGTTTTTAGTTTCAGACATGTGGACCTCAATCTTCATATCCATCCAATCACGGGGAAAGAGTAAAGAGCTGCCACTCACATCTTGTCAGTGAAAATCTGGACAGCTGTCAAGATCTATTGAAGGCCCTTCTTGCTGTCACTTCAGCTGTTCCAAGGATTTGCAGTGCCTTCTAATCTTGGTGGTCCAAATCCGGCCAGATCCCCATTTTAGTGTTCAAATTAATATATAATGAATGGCCCATGTTCATTAAAACCATCGAAACATGGAATACTTTTATGGGAATCCCTGAGAGGGCAGGTTTGTGGTGGGTGGGGTGAAGAGCTACCAGATTTGGTGGGAATTTCCATTGTGGTTTGAAGGTATGACAGTTCCAGTTGGAGGGAGAAAGGGAGATGATGGCTCCCGGGAGGAAGTGCTGGTCATTCATGTCCAGACAATCTGAAGTATCCAAAAAAGTCACATCCAGGTTTTTTTCCCTGCTAAACTGGCCCTTCTGCTCTTCATTGAGCTGATTTCCAGCTGGATAACAGGATAAATCCAGGATGAAGAGCACAAGTGGGATAGCCTGTGGTAGGATTCACCCTAAACCAGAGCTGGGACAAGGCAATGGGTGTGTGACCAGGCTTGGGGACATCAAGGATTCCCATGTCCCACAGATTAGTAACAAATGAGGGTCCCAGGTGGCATCTGGAAGGTGCAAAACAATCCCAAAGAAACTAAAAATCTAAAAATCGTAGAAATTTGCTTTTTTGCTCAGCACAGAATGTAGATTTTTTTCCATGGAGGACTTAGGAGCTGGTACCTCCTGTTTTGATCATGGAATCACAACGGAAAGGGTGGATATTTCTGGACATTGCCAGCCAGAGTTTGATGCAGGTAAGGGTTTAATAAAGCTCAGCCTCCACTAGATGCTTGTTGTGCAGCCTTTCTCAAGCCAAACACTCCAAGGACAGGAGGGAAAACAGTCCTGCAAAGCTCTGCCTTGGCTTTTGGCCTGGAAATGAGGGAGAGCATTAACTCTAATGTGTTGGAGGCGGGGGCTGGCACAAGGAATTTTGTTAAGTAGTTAATGGACATAGAATTTGGGCAGCCCGATGGCACCGGCTCCTGCTAACTCGGGGATTTTGGCAATCCTGTGGGATGCAGACTTGGATAGAAGTGCTGTGAGAGCAGACACCCTCTGGATGTGCCCTGGGATGGCTTTGGGGGAAAGCCTGGCTAAAGCTGGAGGGATATTAACTCAGAGACAGGGAATTCTGTCTTACCCACGGCATCATTAACATCCCGTGTTCTTCCCTCTCCCGCAGCATCCTTGGCTGGCATCCCTTTTTTCTTAGCCTGGGAGAGCTAATGAGGTCACAGCCCTTGGATGGGAAGCTGATAACACGGAATAATTCCTCAGTTCCCAGCTCAGCAGAGGTTGGTGCCACTGGGTGAGTGCCACGGTTTAAAGGAAACCCCCTTAAGTGGCCAAATCTTTAAGGATTCCCCCATCCTGCTTTGCCCTCCCTCCTTATCTCGTTCTGCCCCGAGAATTCCAGCGTGGAGCAGCCAGGGAATAATAAGTGAACCTTCCTGCTTTGGTCTCCCAGGCTCTGCTGGAGGCTAAGTGAGGTTAATAACTGAACATGCTGGGAGATATCGAGGAGAGAGACACGGGGGGGGAAAGCTCCGTCCCTGATCTGATGGTGATAAACGATTGGAGATGGCATATCTGATTCCTTCCCTCCGGTGGTCCCCGCAGGAGCAGCTTCCAGGCGAGAGTGTGGGCCATTCATTAAGGGCAAACTGCAGAGATTAGCACTGATATCTGGGGGATCAGTTGGATAAATACAGGGGAACATGCAGAGGGCCGGGGCTTGTGGCTGCTGCAAAACCCTCTGGCTTCGTCGGGGGGATTTATCCACTTTGTATCCTTAAAGCTGATCCGCAGGGCAGGATGTGTTTGTAAACACACGGTGTGGATGCACTTAATGCCCATCATTACCTGTCCGTGTGGACTCACAGCCCTGCTGCAGAGTGAGGGAGAAAGGTTAGGATTGTGTTATTAGGGTATTTTGGGGTTGAGAGCAAGGGAAATGTTGCTGGGGGAGCAGAAATGTGAAGTCATTTGTTTAAATGATCCCCAGGAAAGTCTATGCAAGATTAAAAATGGTCCAGATGAGTTTAGGAGTCACGGAATCTATAAAATATCCTGAGTGGAAGGGACCACAAGGGTCACCGAGTCCAACTCCTGGCCCTGCACAGGACCATTCCAACAATCCCATGTGCCTGAGAGTGTTGTCCAAGTGCTCTGGCAGGCTCAGGGCTGTGACCACTTCCCTGGGGAGCCTGGAACATGTTCCAGTGCCCAACCACCCTCTGGGTGAGGAACCTTTTCCTGATATCCAACCTAAACCTCCCCTGACACAACTTTGTGCTGTTCCCATAAGTCATCCAAGAGGGATGCTAATGGAAATCCTCACCTGGATAACTTCTACATGCTTGAAAACTATCGGGCTGCTTCCAAAAACTCAAAGCAGGAGCAGAAGGTTTTTTCCCAGGACAAGTTACAAATAGAAATCCTCCTCATTTTTCTTTTTTTAACTGAAAATTCCATTTTTTTTTCACAGGTCCAGCACAAAAAACCTGCTCATGTCTGCCCCTTCTTGAGCAGAGAGAGGAATGGGACAGAGATTTCCAGAGGTCCCATCCAACCTAAATCATCCCTGGGAATGTGAAAAGGAAACTTTGCTGCAGAGCAACTTTGGGAAAGAAAGGGATACCCAGCCCCGAGTGTCAAATGCTGTTTTGTCTCCTTTTTAAAACCCAGCAGCAGAAACACTCGTGGCATTAAGTGTAAATGAGGCAAAACCCGTTGCTTCATATTGACACAGATGTCAGCTCTGGTTTCTCTCCCTTGAAACTCGAAAGCCAAAGTCACATTTTAAGTCAAAACAGAGGAGAAATGGAAAGGGTGCTGGAAGGGACCCAGAGTTTGGGACCATTTTGCTGAGCAAGGAGAATCCAGGGGGAAAAGCTCCAGCTTTTCCTCCGTCCTTCGGCTTGGTTTGCCGTGGGAAAGGGGTGAGAGCAACCACCTCGTTCTGGACTCACTGAGGGCTGGTTGGATTTGGGATGTGACGTCCAACACCAATCAAACCAAGATGTTTTGTCCCCTCATCATCCCAGATGGATGTCCTCATGAGGGAGGGACATTGCTGTTGTCATTTTGTGGCCTGGGCTGGAGCTGTTCAGTGGTGGAGAATCCATGGATTATTTTTTTTTTGATTATTAGCTTTTTTCCCCCCTGTTTTTTTGGTCTCTTGCTGCCTGACCTTCCTTTGCAGAGCAGCACTGGAATGTCTGGAAAACAGCAGGGACCTGGGGGTGACCCCACACCTTGTGTCACTGAGGCCAGGGCTGTGACTCTGTTGTCCTTTTACCTCTCTAGGGTATCAATCAGGCTGATGAAGCATCTTAAAAATCCAGGAGAAACCGTGGAAAGTGGAATTTTATGCCTGGCCCACCCTGCCTCCCAATCCATCTTCACCAACACACTTAAATAGCCCCAAATAACTACGATGTGTTGCTTTGATTTCTAACAAATCCAGCAGAGGGGTGGGAGTTGCAGGGAAGGGAACATCTTTTCTGCAAAGTTTGGGGGAAAAAAGGGCTTTTTGGGTCAGAAAAATGAGCCCAAGGATCTCTGAGGGCACTTGGAGACATCACAGGAGCAGGGAGGGTCTGGTGGCCTCCAGGGGACCAAAACTGCACCTGTGCAGGCACAAAAAATAACCACAAAAAGGAAAAAAAAACCCACCAAAATTCACAGCAGTAATTTCCACTGGAGCAGGCAGGGCTGGAGCTAAGAGGGAGTATGAGAAAGAAAAAAAAACCACAATAAAATAAGGAAAAAACACAGAAAGGTTTCCACAAAACATCTTTTCCCTGCCCCTGTTTCTCCTCTTTCCTCCCCGTGACATCCCCGTGCAAGAAACAGGGATGGCTGGGAGACAAAGGGCTGGCTTTTCATTTATTCCTCTATTTCTTTCCTTATTTTGCCGCCTCTGCATTGAGCTGGAGCCGGGATGCTCCGTGTAATGTGTGTGTGTGTGTGTGTGTGTGTGTGATGGAATTCAGGCCAAGCAGGCGGCGTGCCGGAATTCAGCCGCCCTCAGCAGTAAATAGTAGCAGGAGCAGCAGGATTGAAAGGGCTGGAGGAGATGAGAAAAGAAAGGATGTGCGTAATTGCACACTCCAAATGCCACCTTCAATTCCCGCTGCGGAGAAAGCCGGGCCAGTTCCTGCCGCAGCCCCGCCGAGCTCTGCCAGGGCACTGCCAGCTCCTTGGATCGGGACACGGGGGCTTCCCCCAAAAAATCCAGCATAAAAATCCATCACCGAGTCAAGATGTGGGGGATTTTATTGGTTTTGTGCTGTAGAAATTGTAAAATCCTGGAATGGTTTGGGTTGGAAGTGACCTCGAAGGTCATCGGTAGGTGATGGGTGAAATCTCCAGGGATTTTTGCATCCCAACTCTGTTGTAGGATCATGGAAAGGTTTGGGTTGGAAGTGACCTCGAAGGTCATCAGTAGGTGATGGGTGAAATCCCTGTGGATTTTGGCAGACAGATTTTTCCATCCCAAGCCTTTCATACAATCATGGAATGCTTTGGGTTGGAATTGACCTCAAAGGTCATCAGTAGGTTGTGGGTGAAATCCCTGTGGATTTTTGCATCCCAAGCCTTTTGTGATGGAATGGTTTGGATTGGAAAGGACCTTAAAGATCCCCTCATTCCAATCCCCTGCCATAAGCAGGGACACCTTCCACTAGCCCAGGTTGCTCCAACCTGCCCTTGGACACTTCCAGGGATGGGGCAGCCACAGCTTCTCTGGGCAACCTTTTCCAGTGCCTCACCACCCTCACAGGGAAGAATTTCTTCCCAATATCCCATCTAAGTCTACCCTCCTTCATCTTAAATCCATCAAGTTCAACCTTTCAGCTTGACACTCTGGCCTCTGGAATTGTAGGATTCCCCTTTTCTCTCACTGACCTCCTGCCTCTGTTTGTGTTTCCTTCCCAGCCAGGAGTAAAACAGTTTGATGGCAAATATTGGGATATTGGGACTTTGGTGCAATTTTTCCCTAATTTCTCCTTCTTTCTTGTGAACTGGATGATCTCCTGAGACGTGTTAACAGTTCTCAGCACCCCAAAAATCCAGATCCATGCACACTTCTCCAAAAATCCAGATCCATGCACACTTCCCTTTTTCTTCACTGATTTTGGTCTTCTGCTTTCCCTTTAGAGAGCCAGAAATTCCCTTTTCCCCCCACAGCCTCTTCACCACAGCTCCTTTTCCCACTCCTGTATTTCTAACCCCAAATCTGGACTCATCCCTGCCACTTGAACACACATTGCACCGAAAAAATGAAGAGCAGGAGGGAAACTGAGGCCAGTTTGGGAACATCTTCCATGCCAGGATGGCAAAGGATCCATGATTTTGGCTCTGCCATGATTTTGGCTCATCCATGCGTGTCCTGAGCATCCCAGGAGAGCTGTCCTGGCTCAGTCTCTCACCCTCCCCTTGCTGTGGTATCATTTTCCTCCTCAATTTTAGCTCTGGGAGCTGCTCTTTTATTTTAAACAGCTTTTCACGACGTCTCAAGTCCTCAGTTGGAGCCCGAGCTCTTCCCTGGCTCTCATCTCTCCTCTGCCCTAAATTTATCTCAGGTGCCTTCCCCCCTGGAGCAAAAAACCTGGGAAAATCTCGCAGCGTGTGGAGATGCAGCTTAGACCCATCTCGGTGTTTTTTGAAGCTGTGCCTTTGCGATAATGCCACAAAATGCTGGTCGACACTTTTCCAGGAGTGGAATTTTCGACCAGAAAAAACATCTCCTAGTCTCGGGATCGGGCCCATCGTGGTGATTTTTTTTTTATTATTTTGTTTTTTTGCATTAAAAATATCGAAACGAGTTGTTTTAACCGTCTTGCTCTGCTTTCAAAGCAGCAAAGCGTTTTGTAATGCCAGGGGAAAAAACATCCTTCTGCAGCTCTGCCTGGTTCCTCCCAGTGTTTATAGTTAAACCTCGGATTTGCCAATATATTGGATTATAAAGTTGAGATTTCTGCCGTGTTTCGTTGCCAGCGAGACAGAACGTTTTTCTTTGACTGAACTAAAGCGGCGGAACATCCGAACAAAATATTTCCAGGCTGATTTGGTTCTGAGGGGGTGGGGGAATTTCAAATTCTTCCGTGTATTTTCGGCGTCGGGATGCCAACCCCATTTCCAGATGGCAGGAGTTCCAGGCAGAGTAAAATGTCATTTTCCAGCAGAAGGATGTGCTGCACACTTAGGCAACTGCTCCAAAAAGAATTCCAGGGTCCCTTGTGGGTTTTCCCTGGTCTTTTCTTAGCAACATTTTTATTTTAAGGCATTATTTTTTTCACATATGCACTTATGGATAGGAGAGGAATCACATGCAAACGTGATTAATGATCATCAAATGGGTTAATTGGGTAGAAATATGTCCCTGCTCCTCAGGCACCTCCGAAGCCGCTGCCTTGAGGTTCTCAGACACCAAAATTCATGGATGCAGGAAAAAGGGCTTCCCATTCCAGGTGGTTTGAAGTCCTTCTGCCTTGCAAGAAGAAATGAAACCTTTCCTATTTCTTCAGAAGGGCTGTTAGTGCCTTTTTGCCTAATCACATCTATATTCCAGGAGTTTTCCAGCTGTGTGCTGGTGCTGAAGGAAAATATGGGAGTCACAGTCAGAGAACAGCCCAGAATTCGGCAAGATAATAATATTGCCCAGGATCCTGAACCTAAATGAGATGGAGCTGAGAGAAGGGACCACCAGTAGAGGACACAGGACATGTGCCTGTTTATCCCCAGGTCCTCTGAACCCAAACCTGCTGAGGGAATAGAAAAGAAGAGCCAGACCCTGCCTCAATTCCCAATAATCAATTTGCACTGTAATTATTTACCTCCTTGGCAGAACAACCCCAAAGTCCTTCCCCAGGAGGGCAATGACCACATAAGTGTGTGGGAGGGAGAGGGACTCTTGAGTTCATTGAAACCAGCCCCCAAAAATCGAGGCATTATTTGAGTGTTGGCAGAAACTGGACAGAAAACCCTTCGTAAAAGTCTGTCTGCAGCAAAATAGCAGAGCACAGAACAACTTCGCTTTTTGTGGGGGAAGAAAAAGTGGGAATTTATTCTTAGGGCAGCTCAGAACAGTATTATTATTCCTGAGCAGGGTGTGACCAGGTGTTTTTCTATTTTCCTTCCTCAAGAACAAGGAAGAGACGGAGATTTGGAACAGATTTCCCTCCACCTGCGATGCACAGGCTTCACGTTCATGTTACTACAGCGTGTCTGGTGTGTGTGTGTGAAAAGAAAATCAGGCTTTCTCTGCAAGAATTGTGTATTTTTCTTATAGGTTTATTATACCTCCTTATATTCTTTTCCTGTGACAGCACAGAGTTTAAAGGCAAGTGTTTTTCTGGCGGGCTGGCAGTGAAGTCCCTGTTTCTCCTCCGCGCACAAGCGTGGCTTTGATGGAGTCGTGGAGCGAGATCCTACCAATTTACAGCCACTTCTCATTCATTTTCCCCCAGCCACCATAAATCCCACAATTTAAAAAGGCAAAGAGAGAGACCGCAGCCCTGAATATGTGCATCAGACACACACACACGCCTATTTATACCTCCCGGCCCGGTGAGAGACACCCGGCTCCGCCGGTGTAAAATCAGGAACGAATCCATCAATGTCAGCACTTTCCCATCGCTATAAAGGCGATCCAGGCTCAGCTGGAGCCCAGTCCCCCTCCCTCCCGCTCCGTCGGGATGTGCCCCTGGAAGGAGACGAGGGAGCCGGAATTTTAAATCACCTTTTACATCGCGCCGAGCCCGTTTATCGCGCTCAGCGGTCCCGCCTCGCCTAAACCCGACATTATCCCCTTAAGATCCAAACTCCCTTCTAAGTTTTATTTCTAGACGGACCCCCGGCGAGCAGCTGGAGCTTTTACCCAGCTGTCCGCAGCCTCAGCTCCTCTCCCCAGCCCCGCGTCCCTGTTGATGCGCTGATCAATTACTCATCAAATCTTAATGCGCGCTTTAACTCAACTGTGGCATCTTAATCAGAGCCTTGACTGCCAAGTGTCAGCCCCATCGACTTGGGGGAGCTGGGACAAATGAGCCCATCGACTGCCGGCTGGGAAGAGCATTTCCACGAGCCTCAGCTGCCGTCTAGTGGCTGCAGGAGAAGAGGACGAACGAAGGCGTGTTTTTGGGGGTGGAAAGGCTCTTTGCGAGGTTTGGGGCGTGGGGTGGGATGCTCAGTGGTTTTGGTCGCCCTTAGGAGGAGATTTAGGGCGAGGGGATTTGCCAGGAGCTTGGCTCTGCTGGGAGCACATGGCAAAGGGTGGAGGGTTTGTATCCCATGGGAAGCTGGATTAGCAGGTCATAAGGTGGGTGCTGGAGGATGTTTGGGTGCACAGGGTGGGTGGGAAACGAGTTTATTTGGCAAGATTTTGGGGTCGGGTCTGTGAAAGCCTCGGTGATGCCCACACCAGGTTGGAGGAGTGATTTCTGTTTGCATGGACCTGTTTGAGCAGGTGTTGTGTCCATGTGTGTGTCAGGGGAGGCTCCTGCCAGCACCCCCAGGACACCAAATTCTGCCCATGTGTAGTTGTCCAGGTCTGTGGGATCCCAGGAGAGGAGAAACCCCGGGAGAGGCACTGCCTGAGACAGGGGACACAGGGCAGGGCTGAATATACCAGACAGGGAATTCTCCAGGAGAACAAATGGTGCTGTGGGGCGTCATCCCTGAGCTGAGCCCCTGTGCCAGACCCCAGCAGAGCCCAGCCTGTTTCAGGCCAGTCCCCACATGCCTTGCAAGCTTTTTCTGGGGCTTTTTTTAGACTTTTTTTTTTTTTTTCTTCCCCTCAATAGCATCAATTCGAAAAGCTGCTTAAAGGAACAACAAAGAAAAAGCTGACACAGACCTGAGCCGGTGAGAGAGAGCAGGTCGGGATGGCTGGAATCCTCTGCCTGCCAGGAATGTTTATATCCAAGCCCGTATCATGTTCTAACAAGCCCTGTGCCCTCCAGGCTCCTCTCCTACAGACCTGGAGACCCGAGGCACTTTTTGGGGGAAAGAAGGACTATCAGGCAGCAGATCCAGCTCATCCAAAGATGCAGAGAGCAGGATGTGCTGTTTCCCTGCCTGACCCTCTCCATCAGGGCAGAAATACTTTGAAGTCAGGTACTTCAGTGGAGGGATGTGGCTGGGATTCCGGGCTCTGTAATGCCTGGAAGAAGGATTTACTTGGTTTTTTGTTTTTTTTTCAAGGCTAAGATGATCCCTGTGGGATGTTCCAGAGAGATCACAGGGTGATGCAGCTGCTGCCTCAGTCCGGAGGGGTTTATGGGATTGGGACAACACCGTATGTGCTGTCTCCTGTCTGGAGCCAGGAGAGCCCTGCAGGATGTTTTGTTTTGTTTGTGTAGGTACAAACATTCCCTACCCCAAATCACCCCTTTGCCTTCCCAGGGGAGACTCAAGGCTTGAGGTTGTCCATGGTAACATTCCTTTTCCACCCATTCCATTCGTTTTCTGCCTTCTTCGTGGTCACCAAACACCCCTAAGAAGGAGAAGCAATTCATTATTCACTGATTTAAACCACCCCATGAAATCGTCCCATGTATGCTCGAGGCCTGCAGGGTTGTGGGATGATGATGTGGGAGGGGAGAAAAGAGGGAAAGCACCAGGATCTATTTCTGGGGCACTCAGGGACTTGTAGCTGCTGTAGGTTGTATGAAGAGGAGAATGATGTGAACTTGGGGCCCACCACCAGCACCAGGGTCTGAGCACTCCAGGTGGGACCAGATCCTGGCAGTTTTCCCTGTGGAGCATCCTTGGAGCTCAAGGATGTCACTTTGCACAAAGAGAAGGAGATGAGCCCTGTTAAACCTCCTCAAACCCCCACTTTCTATGGTCTCATGACCCACCACAGACCTTACAAGCAAAGGAGAATTAGGCAGAGAAGGTCTTGCCTGGAGCTCACACAGGAGGGACATGAATGCCCTTTGATGGCTTGGGTGCCTTGGGGTGGTGCTTTATTGTTTTAACAAGATTAAGGCATTTCTGCATCGCTGACTTGGGATTTCCAACACCCCAATTTGAAGGGCTGGGAAGTCTTATTAAAAACAGGTCTACAAGTGGATGATGGGATGATGTCAAAGGGGACAAAAACAACATGGTCAATCCTGAGACTTCCCCATGGCCTTACAACATCTCTGATTTATGAGAGTAGAATTGTAGGATCATGGAAAAGTTTGGGTTGGAAGAGGGACCTGAAAGATGACCTGGTTCCAACCCCTGCCATGGGCAGGGACACCTTCTACCAGACCAGGATACTCCAAGCCCCATCCAACCTGGCCTTGAACACTTCCAGGGATGGGGCAGCTCTGGGCAACCTCAGATCTCTCACAGGAAAGAATTTCTTCCCAATATCCAATTCAAACCTTCTTGCTGTCAGTCTAAAGCCATTCCCCCTTGTCCTGTCAGTCCAGGCCCTTGTAAAAAAGTCTCTCTCCATCTTTCTTGTTGGCTCCTTCAGGTGCTGGAAGGCCACAATTATGTCACCCCAGAACCTTCTCTTCTCCAGGCTGAACAATCCCAGCTGTCCCAGCCTTCCCTCCCAGTAGAGCTGCTCCATCCTCTGACCATGTTGGTGCCTCCTCTGGACTCTCTCCAGCAGCTCCATGTCCTTCCTGTGCTGGAGACCCCAGGGCTGGAGGCAGCTCTGCAGGTGGGGTCTCACCTGAACCCGCTTTCCAGGGGTGGCTTTTTCCACAGGGATTTCCTGAGCCTGTTGTCACTTGTCCATATAATAACTTTCAGGGAATCTCTTTTCCAAGGACAGGCACAGCCTCCTCTTGAAACCACAATCCAAATCCGTAACTTTCCTTGGGAAGCAGTTCCACAACTCCATGATTTGGTACGTGAGGAGAATCTTCCTTTTGCTGAAGCACCAGCTCCTATATTGTATTTACTGATAATTTAAAAAAAAACTTTATTTTTTTTATAAGGTGACACTCTATTCCTAATTTTCCAATTGACCTCACTGTGAATAAACACATTAAAATGTGGAACTTCAAGACTCAAAGACAGGCAATAAAATAAAAATGAACTTGATATTTATTTTCTTTGGAAAATATTGTGGTTTTCAGGTAGATTCATGACTTGGATGACTCAGTCACTGATTTGGGGGCCACTGTAGGGTTTTTAGGACTGCAGAACCTGATGGTTTTACTTCATCCCAAAGTGCCAGCACTTACAGACACATCCAACTGCCCAAATACATGGAATCAGGTCTGGATTTAAGTGGGAAAGATGAGGCAGAGACATCAGTCAACGTGATCTCATCTCAGGGAAATGGAAAGAAGAGCCCTCAATCCCCCAGATTTTTATGGATTATTATTGAGCAGGACCTGTCACATCGTCAGAGAGATTTTCCAGCCTCTTGAGGTTGTGTTTACCCAAAGAAATGGCCCAGGATCTCGGATGGAGAGGGAGAGAGGCTGGAGAAGACTTCTCAGAGCAAAGGCAGGTTGTACCAGCAATACTAAGTGTAAAATAACCCCCCTTTTCCTGTTTTTGTGGTGGCAAAGCTCTCAGGGAATGACCCTAATGTCATTTGGGATCTCAATGCTAAAAGTCGCAGGAAGGGATAATCCAATTCCATACAAAGGAAAAAGAAAAACAAATAAAAGGCCCATGAGAGTGGTCAGGCAAAGAAAAAAAGACTCAGAGAAGGAGCTGGCCCCACCTCCATGGATTTTCTCCACCCTCACGTGAACTTTATTTGGGACTTGATGATCTTTAGGGTCCCTTCCAACCCAAACCATTCTGAGATTCATTTGCCAGAATATGTGGATTCGGGAGGAAAGTCTCCAAGTTTCTTCCAGAGATGTCACCATGCATGAAGAAGCCCTGAGGCTTCTGAAGATTGGAGAAGAATATTCAGAGGACAAGCAATCATCTCTCTTGTGGCAGGACTTCAGTCCTCCTTGGCGGCTTGACGTGGAGACCCTTCTCCTGGGATGGGGTGGGATGCAACTGGAAAAGCAGGATAAAAGCAAGGAAGTGGCAGCAGGGCCTGTTCCTTGAACGAGCTACCCAGAGATGCAGCAATTTCTCTGCTGGAAAAGCCATCCCTGTTCAAAATGGGTAGGGAAGACACAAACCCAGGAGAAGACAAATCACACGACGGTGACCTGTCCCCTCACAGCACTTTGTCTCTCCAGCTCCCCTGATAAATGGGCCCCTCAGACTCCGCTTGACCGGAGATGTTGAGGCAGATGAATGTCTCCCAAGCCTGGCCAAAGAGCTCATTTCCTCCTGCTATAGATCTGGAGGCTCCTGGCAGCAGCCAGGGATAAGTGCACTCAGCAGGGTCCCAGGCTGGCTGGTGGTGGGGGGGAGGCACTCAGGGTGGTCCCACGGGAAAGCAGCGATGGATTTGGAAAGGCTCCAAGTGGTCAACGTGAAAAGCCTTTCCCCGCGGGAATGGACCTGAGCTCTTCGACCATCCTCCTCCAAGAAGGTCTCCTTGCTTGCAGCCTATGGAAGTAAGGAAGTATCCAAGGCAAAATGGTGGAATGCTGTCTCTGGAAGGGCCTGTGTCTCTGAGCCATCTATAAATCCCAGAATCATTCCGGTTGGAAAAGACCTCCAAGATCATCCAGTCCAACCTGTGACCCAGCCCAGAGAACTGAGTGCCATGTCCAGTCATTCCTTGGACACCTCCAGGGAGGGGGACTCCAAACCTCCCCGGGCAGCCCCTTCCAGTGCTGGACAACCTTTTCCATGAAGAAATTCCTCTTCATGTCCAAGCTGAACCTTCCCTGGTGCAGCTTGAGGCCACGTCCTCTGGTCATATTGCTGGTTGCCTGGGAGAAGAAACTAACCCTCACCTGGCTCCACCATCCTGTCAAGGGTTGTAGAGAGTGAGAAGATCCCTCCTGAGCTTCCTTCTCTCCAGGCTGAGCCCTCTTAGCTGCTCCTCACAGGATTTACTCTCTAGACCCCTCACCATAGAATGTTATGGATTAGGAGGGACCTTTAAAGCCCATCTAGTCCAACCCCTTTCCATGAGCAGGGACAGCTTTCACTAGACCAGGTTGCTCAGAGCCCCATCCAACCTGATCTTGAATATTCCCAGGACACCACGATACTGTGAGACTCTGGCCTTTTGTATAATATATCACCTGGTTTTCCTTTGAACCTCCCTGGTTAGGGCAAAACCTGAGCTCAAGCAAGCTTGGCCCAAATCTCTGTGCAAACCTGAGCTTAAGTAACATGCCCAGTGTGAAAAGAAGGGTTTGTTTTCATTCAAGGATCAGTGAGTGAGAGGAGGAGCCCCGTGGAATTAAACAGCCAAGCACCTGCTTTGCAGAGGTGGAAATAGCTGCACAAACAGCAACAGGAAATCAGGAATCCAAGGGAATTGTGGAGATTGGCTGTCATTCAAAAGTTCAATAGCACCTTGTTCTTGTTAAAAAAAGATAAAACCAAAAAACCCACACGGTTTCCATGCTCTGTCTTTTACAAGGAAAAAAATTCAATTTTCTTCCCTCTGTTCAGGTGTTTTCTTTCCACCTGAACCGAAAAGTGCCTGGGATTGACAGAAGGAGCCTGTCGTGTTTGGACAAACACAGAGCTGGAAGCTCCAGAGGTGCAATAAATTATCAGCTCTGTTGGTTAATACATTACTTGTGTTAGTAAATCTGCAGGTTCTCTCCCAGAGCCTTTCCCCAGCATCCATCAATCCCTCTGGATTGATGGTATATTGGATGGCTCTTGCTGTTTGCTTCACCCAGTGGTGACACCAAATTCCCCTTCGCATCTCTGGTCCTCCCTTCTTGTTTTCAGCTGGTTCATTACCTTGAACAAGCCGGAGGGGAATTCTGGGTGGTGTTTACACAGCAGCAAAGCTCACGAGATACCTGTCATTCCCAAATTCAATTCCCAGTGGGGAGACCATCAATCTCAGCAGGAGAGACTTCAGGAACTCACACCGGCCCGCACTCAAACCTTCAAGCTGCTGCAATTAACGGGACAGCTTTTAATTGGCAATTACAATTCCATTAAGCTGGGTCTGGCAGATCATTTGCTCTGTCAGGAAAGCCCTGAGGCTTGGAAGATTAGTGGCTGGATGGATCCAGACTCCTGCTCTGGAGTCATGGGGGAAAAGACAACAGATAACAGCTGTGCTTCCTCAGCCAGGGGATGTGGGAGGGAGGGGAATTGCTGGAAAGGACTTGGAATCCAATTGGAATCCCCACTCAGGGCAGCTGCATCCCAACAAACTCTTTGGGATGAAAGCTCAGCAGCACCAGGGATGAAGGAAACAGGGATCAGGCCAGGATCCTTGAAGCAGAAGGAGTTCCAGCCCTGAGAGCACCTGCAAAACAGAGCCTGGAGCTCCTGGTTGGAAGGGGAAAAATGTGACTCCAAGAGAATTCCATTCTGGAAGGTTTGTGAGGCCTGGGTGTAACATCTGGGCATTGCTGGACATTGGGCACCTTCAGCATATGGAGAATTTCTCAAGGGAGATTGTTCAGGGGTGTTCCAGGTTCTGTTCCCAGCTTTTCAGCAGACCATGGATCTGGTGTTTTTCCTCCTTGTGCAGCCTCCAGGTGGAAATTCCATCCTCAGCTTTGCTCAGCAGATCCCGGTGTGTCACAGTTCCCAAACCGGGGGTTTCACACCCATCCCTGGTTTGCAGGATCTTGACTCTGATCCTTCCATGTCCACAAATCCATCTGAGCCCTCTGCCATGCTGATCCAGGCTCTCCTGGCTCTCCCTCACCCTCATGCTGGGAACATGTCAGGGTTGTCACCTGCATCAGCCAACACGTGTCTCCGGGTAATCTGAAGGGTTGACTTGGAATATGGTTCAAAATCCTTCAGGATTTCTCTTTAATGACAAATATTCTTACTTTTATATCTCTATACTGTCAATATTTCCTTGGTTAAGAGTTTTTCCCTACGAATTTCCTGTAAAACTCAGCCCTGATTATTGAATAACAGGCCAGATGGATGTTGTCCATCCAACCATCACTTGGGAGAGGCCAGAGGGAAATCCCATTCCAGATACACTTTCCTGATTTAAAGGAAAGGTTGAGAAGCAAATGATACTTAAATCTGGGCTTTGGGGCTTTCAGGACAAAGTCCATCCTCATGTGGTGACTCATGAGGGTTGGAATAACCAGGAGGGAGCATCTTCATTCCCAGCAGAACTCACTGCCAGATTGTAAGAAACAAAGAGGAATTGGTTGTTTATGTGTATTTATTTGCCTCTTGGCCATCCCCTGCACTTGTAAGCTCTGAATTCCCAGGTTCCTTCAGGTTTTATAGGAAAAGAGGGCTCTAAATAACTAGATTCCTGAATATTTGTGAAAACACCCAACTGGGTAAAAGTGACTCCATGGGGTAAAGGCTGCACCCAAAGAGATGGGCAGGAAGAAGCTGGAAAGTGGAGGGACATCCATGGCCACATGGATATTTCAGACTCCCAGGAACCCCAGCAGGAGGAAAGAGACCGCAGCAAACTTTGGCCACAGCCTTGTGGGACTGTCCATCAATAAGGGTCTCGTTCCACTATGGCATCTTGGTCCTGGAGTCTCCAGGCACAGTTTTCCTGCTGTGGCAGATTTGGGATCCATTTAGTGACTCAGCTCCGTGTTTTCCCTGTCTGAGCTCCCAGCAGTCCGTCTCCATCCTGCTCCTGGTCTCCCTCAGAGCCAGGAGACCCATTCCCATCTCCAATGAGCCCCAGATGTTATTGCTAACGGAGCAGATTTCCACACAGACAGATTGATGCTTTCCCTGACTTGGTAGAAACCTCCCATGAGCTTCTAAAAAGTGGCCTCTTCATTTCCTTCTCAGCACGAAATTCCCCTTTCGTGAGGTATTTGGAGACTCTTCTGATTCTTTGTGTGTCTTTACACTCCACACTTTGTGCTGTCACCTTGGCCTGTCCCACCTGTCCATACCCACTGGAATTTTTTAGGGTCAGAACGCACAATCCTTCATTTCTTTTCTGCTCTCAACATGAGTGTCCCTCTGTGAAGGGATGGTCACATATTTATACACAAATAAATAACAGAAATGATGATTTTTCCTTACTGCTGGCAGGTCAGACCCCCCAGATGGATGGAAGGAGAGCTACTGAGCAAGAATTCCACATTTGTACCTCATTCCCGGTGTCTCTCCTGTTTCCTCACCTCCCAGACACAAAATTGTGTGTTACCAGCCCTCTGACAACATAAGAATATGCAGATATTATTGACTTCTGCTCCGGTCAGTTCCAAGATTTATTGACCTGAGAAGGGAATATTGACCTGAGATGAAACCGAGGTCAATGTGTTGATCTCAGGGGAGCATAAATTTCCAAATTGACCCACCAAACAGAAGTCAATAAATGAATGGTTAATATAAACATTGTCTTACAAAAATTAATTCTCGGTGACATGGGTTCACTTGCAATTTTGATTGTGAAATATGGGAGGTGATATCGGTTGCAGGGTCTGAGGGATGGGACTCCGTGTCTGATTATGGAGAGTAATGAAACTGCTGGGAATGGGGGGAAAGGAATGGGATGTGATTATAATTTAATCTCCGGTCGGTAACGGAGCAGCCTCTTGTTGGTTGGAGCAGGGAGGTGGTGATAACTCTGGAATGTGCTGGGATGATGTTTGAGCCTCAGGGAGGAAGTTTACAGAAGGTGGCAGCTCATGACATCGGTTCTCATGGGTTTGGGGCTCTTCTCAGACCTCAACAAAGCTGTTGGGGGAGAGCCTTGACTCCTTTCAGTGATCTGAATTTGTATTTTGGTGTTTATCAGTCTTCAGTCAAGGTGGGAATGGGGAAAAAAATGTGTTTCAGATCTCTTGATGTAATTTGTGATGTGGAGGGACATGTGGGGTGTGACCTGCAGGACTTCTTATAGTCCTTTTTTCCTCTCCACAAATCCTCTATGCCCACAAACACATCCCATGTTTTAATCCATTTAGTCTGTTTCCATGTTGAGTTTCCTTGTGAGTATTTGCAAGTGGTTTTTGTTGTTCAAAAATGGCTTGCCAATTTTGGATTTTCTTCTTTTTAAGCATCTTGGTTTCTCCATCTCCTTCTGCCACTTTGTACCTCTGTCTGTGAGTTAGAAATCCTTCAGCTCATGCAATAGAGGCCAAAATGCCACTTCACTTTGGAAAATCATTGCCTGTGTAGCCACATTTTTGAGCTCTTCACGCTGACAGGTAGATTTGGTCACAAAGGGCATCCTCAAGAGCATTTGAAAAGGACATGAGAGTTGGGGCTACATCAGGTTTTTAGGGATCTTCTTTCTTTGGGGTGATATCTCATTGTTGTACCCTAATATGTCCACAACCAACAGGGTGATACCTCATAGTGCTGGGGCTGGATCAGTCTCAGATCCAAAACAGGACCTGAAGGAGTAAAAAAAAAAATGTGTAGAAACCAACAGAGATCAGATCCCAGGGCGATTTCTGTAAGATTAGTGTTAGTGGGAGAGAAATCACTGGTGATACCGATCTGCTCTGGTGCTGAAGATGGATTTCATTTGACCAGTCTCAATACTGAAGTGGAGATACCTCTTTGAGGTGTTTCCCTCAAAATTAATTTGATTCATTTCTCTTCATAGATAATGGAGAGAAAATCAGAACTTTGATGGAGTGTCTTGTCCTACTTGAAGAGTCTGAGCTACAGGTCTGATGAGGAGCAGCTGAGGGAGCTGGGGAGGCTCAGACTGGAGAAAAGCAGGCTCAGGGGGGTCTTTTTTCTCTCCCCAACTCCCTCTGAGGAGAATAATCTCCTTTGAGAGGGGAGCCAGGTGGGAGTTTTTCTCTTCTCCCAGGTAACATGCCACACAACAAGAGGAAATGATCTCAAGTTTCACTGGGGAAGGTTTAGGTTGGGTAATAGGAAAAAATTATTCCTGGAGAAGGTTGACAATCCCTGCCACAGGCTGCCCAGAGCAGTGGGGGGGGGTCCCCATCCAAAAAACCTTTAGGTGTGGCACTTGGGGACGTGGTTTAGTGATGGCCTTGGCAGTGCTGGGATAACACTTGAACTCTGTGATCTCAGTGGTCTCTTGTAACCTAAATTACTCTCTGATTCTAACAAATCATACCTGTTTCGGAACCACTAAAGCCATTCTGGTTTACAAAACCACGAGGTCATTTTTCACAGCAGAGGAAGCCCAGAGCTGGTCAGAGAGCACTTGGGTCTCAATCTCACCATCATTCAAGGTGTCTCTCCATGGACTAAAATCCATGAATTTTAGGTCAGGCAACAAGCAAAACTAACCTTAACACCTCCTAGTCTCTCCTTCACCCAGCGTGGAGTTGTCCTGGCAATATCTCTGCCACACTTGGCCATCCACCTAATCACTGGTTCATGTGGACATCCCTGGAGACTTTCAGTGCAAAGTGATGTCAGGTCCACGGCCTTCCAGGTCTGCAGTGCACAGCCAAATTGAACTCATCCATCTCGGCTTTAAATTGCTGTCCAGATTGAACTTCTTTCAAATGTTTAAACCACTCCAAGGATTTGAATTGCAGGGCATATTTAAGAGGAGCTTAAATTATTCAAGCCCTTAATGTTTGGTTTTTTTTTTTTAAGATGCATTTTGGAGCTGTCAAGCGAACAATCTTAAATGACAGATTGATGAATTCATTGTCCCTTACCATGTCTCCAGAAGGAGAGAGGAATATGGCTCCCAGTGAAACATAAGTTGTTTCCTTATGTCCTTATATCCCAGGTTTTTTTGGGCATTAACACCCTTCTGCTGCACGTGGGGTCAGCAGAGCAGGGTCTACATCACCCATGGGCTCTGATTCAACCTGGTCATGGTGAGGATTGACCTTGGGGAGGGCTCACCTTCTGGTGAGAGCATCTCTGCTTCCATAGGACCCCTCTGGAATCCTGCAGGCAGGGATAAGGGAGCAGAATGGATCCAAAAGGTCTTTAGGGACAATTTTCATCAAGAGCTCTCCACCCCCAGGTGGGAAAAACCAGGAAAGAAAGGGAAGAAACCAGCAGGGGTGAGCTGAGACCTGCTAGTGAAACTAAAAGTCAGGAAGGAAAGGAACAGGCAGTGGAAGCAGGGACAAGGATCCTGGGAAGAGAGGGAAGCTGACTGGTTTTGTAGGGATTGGGGTCAGGAAGGCCAAGGAGCAGCTGGAGCTGAGCTCAGCAAGGGTCTCAAGGAATAAGAAGAAGGGTTTCTACAGCCAGAAAAGGAAGTCAAAGAAAACTTATCCCTCTGGAATGTAAGAGAGGAAAACTGGGGACAACAGATGAGGAGAAGGCTGAAGTGCTCAATTTTTGTGTCACATTCTTCTTTGGCAACCTCTCGTCCCACCCCTCTCATATGGATGGGCAAGACGGGAACTGGAGGAGCAAAGTCCCTGATTTCAAATAACATCAGGTTCACAAACACCTGAGGAACCTGAATGTGCCCAAGTCTGTGGGAACCCATGGGATGTCTCCCAGAGTCCGGAGGGAATGGGCTGATGGAGCTGCCAGGCCACTCTCTGTGCTGTTTGAAGAGTCGTAGCAGTCAGGTGTAGTTCCTGGTGACTGGAAAAAGGGAAATATCATTTAAAACGCATTTAAAAAATGTGGGAAGGAGGATCCTGGGAACTACTGATCTGTCAGCCTCACCTTTGTCCTGAGAAGATAATGGAATGATAACATCTAGAGGCTGTGCTGAGGCACGTGGGGGACAGGGAGGTGAAGACTTTACCAAGGGCAAGTCCTGCCTGACCTACCAAGTGTCCTTCTGTGGTGGAGTGACCACATCAGTGGACAAGGGAAAGGCTACAGATGTCGTTTATCTGGAGTTCTGTGAGGCCACTGAGAGGGTCTTCCACAGTCAAATCGAGTTTGGATCCACCCAGGAATGTCAGATCCTACGTATCCTACTAATGACCTACGATAATTAGGCTTTTTCCAAATGCTTCCCAGGAATCAGGAATCATGACCAGCCACTTGCCATTATCACCACTGAGCCCACAGAATTACAGAATGGTTTGGGTTGGAAGGGATCTCAAAGATCATGGAATTCCAACCCCCCTTGCCGTGGACATCTAGTTTGGAGGGGAAGGGATTTTAATAGTCCAGCTGTGGGTTGTTCAGGGCTGGCTATCCCAGGGTCAGGGGACATTCCAGGCACATTTATTGCATAAGACTAGACCTAAAGTCTGGGCAAAGCCCCTGTTTGCTTTATTTTGCACATCTCAGCTCCCACTTCACGAGCAAGAACCGCCTTCCGCAGCCTCCTGGAAACAACGAGCAGCAAAAAGACCAAAATTCCCAGAGGGACGGTGAGGCTTCGACGTTAATGCACATGGAAAGCCGTGCTCATTCCCAGGCTTCTCCTTCCCAGACAGATCCTGTCAAATGGCAGGGAGTTCATATAAGAACAACCGACAAATGACTGAGGGCTGCACGGATTGATTTACAAGGGCAAGAGGAAAAGAGCTGAATCAGGACAGAAGTGAGCAAGACGTGATGTGACATCTCCCCAAGTATCCGAAGGGCGTGAACGCCGTGGAAGAGGCGGCTTTGTGGGAAATGTCTTATTCCTGCTCCATTGAGATGTCACAGCCTACTTGCTGTCTATTAAAGGAGTGCCACTTGATCGGGACCAGGGTATTTATGGAGGGTCTAATGGCTTTAATAAAGTGTGAATCGCAAAGGTAAAGAGCAGAGGGATCAAAGCCAGGCCCTCCCACATGAAAGAAACACAGCACCTCTTTTTTTTACCCCCCCTCACAGATCTGTGCTCTGGGATGGCCATATCCCTGCAAGCAGGTCAGGTGGAGACTTGAGGAGAAGCTCTCTGGGATGTGGCGTGTCCTGCAGTGCAGTGTTGAATTCTCTTAATTATCCATAAATGCCAGGTTTTAGTGTATGTACTCCAGATTTGTGATGGAGCAGGGCCTCTAGGAACTTTCTAGGTCTTGTCTGAGGTGAGGAATTAACCTTCCCTAATTTTAGGTGCTCAGCAATTCTTTAAGACATCCTTGGTTTGAGTTTTCAGTGGGACATCAGGGTAGGGGTGGTCTCATCCCAGAGCAGATGCTTCCTTGGGTCAGAGGAGCCCTGACCACACTTCACTGACTATCCTGGGAGTTCAGACAACACAGTTGCATGTAGGACACTTGTGCTTCTCAAAATTAGGGAAGGCTAATTCCACCCTTGTCAACAGGTCCATGTAAAAGGAGAATCCAGCAGAAGAAATCCCTCTTTTATGCGGCTCACATGGCTCAAACCCCTCTTTAGAGCATCCTCACTGTTTCCCTGCGGGATGAGGTAAGAACAGCAAAGGGAGCTTATTCTGGAAGTGTCAGTGCTGGGATTGTGTCCACGGATTGTGCTGGATCCTTTAACAGCACCCAGAGGGTGCCAATTCCCTCTGGAGGTGAAACTCCTCTCTCTGTTTTTCCCCCCTCTATCCTTAGCTCTGCCCCGGGCTTTAAAGAGGAGCCACCTGGCTGTGCTCCTCTCCTGCACCTGCTTTTCCCTGGATTACATATCGTCCAGAGCCGAGACGGAGTAACTTAAGAACATTCCCTAATGGAGCCTGTGCTGCCCTTATCTCCTCACACAGAGGCTGGAGAGCGGGTGAAACGTAAACCCCCCGTTCGCCGCCGGCGTGGCCAGACCCTGCGTGGGGCCGGGCTGGTGTCAGGCAGCCAGGAGGAAACTGCTGACACACACACAAGAGCCAAGGGCGTCCCGATTTGGAGCTGTCTCCAGCTTTTAAAGGACTAGGAACCGACAGCAGCTCCCCCGGGCTCGGATCGCAGGGAGATGGAGGCTCCTGTTACTCCTGCCCCGAGCCATGTTCTGACCCAGGAGCTCTCCTAGAGGACACCCAGCTCGTGGCATTGTTGTTGCAGGGACAGCTGCACGGAAACATGGAGAATTGGAAGGCTTGGGATCTCTGGGACAAAGTCTAGAGGGTTTTTTTACCACTGTGGTGCATGACTTTTCCAATAGGTCTATGCTCTTTGGAGTAAAAATCCCTTAATTTAATTTTGGAGCTGCAAGAATTAATGTCTAAACAAGGCCAGGGGTGCAGAGAATTGGGAGTTTCTGCTGTTGTAGGAATTATACTCCTGTGAAGAAAGGCTGAGAGAACTGGGGCTGGACAGCCTGGAAAGAGAAAGTTTTGGAATGGCCTAATTGTGTCCTTCCAGTATCTGAAGGAAGCTGAGAAGAAACATGGAAAGGGACTTTGGACAAGGACATGGAGTGACAGGACAAGGGGGAATGGTTTCAAACTGCCAGAGGGCAGAGTTAGATGGGATATTGGGAAGTAATTCTTCCCTGGGAGGATGGGGAGGCCCTGGCACAGGTTGCCTAGAGAAGCTGTGGCTGCCCCATCCCTGGAAGTGTCCAAGGTCAGGTTGGATGGGGCTTGGAGTAACCTTGGCTAGTGGAAGGTGTCCCTACCCGTGGCAGGGAGGATGGAAATCAATGATTTTTAAGGTCCCTTCCAACCCAAACCATTGTATGATTCCATGATTTTATGATTCTATGATGTGTACTCAAGTGCATCATATATCTTGCCTATACCATTTTTTAGTGATGAGGGGAATTATCCCATGAACACTGGATTACACTTATTCCCACAAGAATTGTGAGCATCAGTTCATTGTTCAGCCATGACTTGCTTTCCATAACCCTGTATCTCCACTGAAAGCTCCTCTCAAGCTCACTAAAAGCCATTAAAGACGCTTAATGTTTGTTCAGGGCTTGGAATCAAGTGTTAGGAAAGGCAACTTGGCCTTCTCCAAGTCTATAAGTGAAAAATTATAGACCCACTTGGTGAGTTCCCTGCTCCTGAACACACCATGATGTTGCTTCTGTTTACATCCCTGGGATGAATCCCTGGAATTCTGGGCTCCACAGATGCAGAGAGAGGCTCTGAAAATCCACATGGGTCGGTGTCAGGTCTGTTTTCAGCCCAGCACTTGAGAGTCAACCTGTTTTCTGTTTACTGTGCTGGACAGATGAATTAAACATGAGCAGCTGAATTGGGAGCTGCCTTTCCCTCCACAAACCATATCCCAGATCTCCTTCTTACCATGGCTTGGATTAGAGGCTGCCAGCTGGAAGTTTAGGGAGGAAAGATGTTTTCTCCTAGCCTTTGAATGGTGCAATACCTTGATCCATCCAAATCCAGAATCTGGCTGTGGGTGCTGAGAGGTGGGACCCTCCAAGGGGGCTGAGGAACAGCCTTGTGGGCAACACTCAGCACCACGGACAGAGGCAGGAGAAGATCTAGGGTTGAGTGGTGACAAGAGAGACCCCAAATTTCTCCTGTATTGAAGAAATTCCCAGGTGAGAAGCACCTGAGCCTTTAAACACATCCGGGGTGGGCAATGACCCTCCACTCTTTATGGTTTAGTTGACGAGGTGGTGTTTGGTCAAAAATTGGCCTTGATGATATCGGAGGTCTTTTCCAACCTTAATGATTCTGTGATTCCTCACTGGCTGTTTCCTCAGGGACTTCAAAGGGGTGAATAAGTGAAAAGTTTGTGTGAGCACCACTGGATTCTGATTTGGGGGGTCAGGTATTGTTTTGGGAGGTTCAGCTCGAAGCAGCTCATATGTTCAAGAGATAGGGGGAGGCTTCCTCCTTATCACAGAATGGTTTGGGTTGGAAGGCACCTTAAAGGTCATCTAGTTCCAAGTGTTTAAACCTCCCTGGGATTCTGCCTATCCATCATCCCTGCCTCCATCCATCTGTGCCTCCATCCATCACTGCAGATCACCCAATGTTCCCTCTATCCATTCCTTATTAACTCACCAGCTTGTCTTTGCAGCTGTTTTCAGGATGTATCAGCCCTGGACTCAGCCTCAGTAGAGTCTATTACTGCAATAAAAACCTACCCAAACCCAGATCCTTCCTGGCTTCAAACTGACAGAGAGTAGGTTTAGATTAAGTATTAGGAAGAAATTATTCCCTGGGAGGGTGGGGAGGCCCTGGAATAGGTTGCTCAGAGAAGCTGTGACTTTCCATCCCTGGAAGTGTCCAAGGCCTTGGAGCAACCTGGGATAGTGAAAGGTGTCCCTGCCCATGGCAGGGGGTTGGAGTGAGATGGTCTTTAAGGTCCTTTCTGACTCAAACAATTCTATGATTTTATGATTCCTGCACTCACTTACCTATCCTGTCTAACCCATTTCTGCCCTCTCCTCAATCTCAGTCAGTGGGACTGCACAGAGACCTTGTTGCTCTGCTGGGTCCCGTGCCACCTTCTCCCAGTGCTGCTCCACTTCCCCCTCATCCCAAAACCCACCAAACCCCTCCTTTCTTCCTCCTTGCCACCCTCCTTCCCATGTCACCCTCAGGGCACTTGGGGGTGAGAGGTGTGAGAGACGCCGAGGACAAACAGAAGGCAGAAACAGCCAAACTCTCTCCACCCCAAAACTCTTTGGAATCCCATTTTTGACCTCCATTCCGGGTTTCTCCCATTGATTTCACCTCAAACAGGGGGGGCTGCAGCCCCTGCTTGTATCTGGGGAAGTTGCATAGCCAGCACCTGTGGAACACCAGGTATATCATTTAATGGTCACTATGGGGAGGAAGGTACAGGCTCCCCCTCCCACCCCCTTTTTTTTCCTTCCACAGAACATTATCTAAACAAACGCTCTCCAAAAGTGCTGAAGCGCAGGCAAATAATGACACGGGAGCAGGAGCCAGGCATTAAAAATTCATGCTGGCGAATATTAAAACTTTTTACTTCATCATGTCAAGGCACCAGGCAAATGCAAACAAATGAGACCCACTGAGCGCTGCCTGCGTGGGCCAAGACAGAGACGAGCCACTCACGCTGCTGGGGACAGCCCTGCATTGCAGTCCCTGTCTCTCCAGAGATGTCAGGCTCTGAGGGGGACAGGGGGACCCACGGGGGGGTTAATTACTCGGTGTCTCTAAATGAGCTCCGTTACTGACAATCCCAAGCTGTGGGGCGGGATTGTGGTGGTTGGGAGCGGGCCCCGTCCCTTCCCACACGCTGTGCTGTCAAGGCTCCTGAAATGGGGGGACTCCGAGGCTCTTGTTTATTTGGGGCTGTTGTCACTAATTAAGGCAGCAGCCCCTGTCTGCTGCTTGCTGTGCTGCTGACAACAGGGCTTGGGCTGTGCTGATCCCCAGCACACTCCGATCACGAGCATCCCCTGACACCCTGGAGGAGATGATTCCATGGGCTGGTGCTTTCAGGCCACTGTGGGAATAGTTTGAATCCCCTCCTGGACATGATTATGTGGAAGGGAGGAACATTCTCTAGGAAGGGGAGCAAAGCCAACCAATCCTCTCTTAAATCTGGAGGCTCTGAGCTCTCTGCCCTGTCCAACCCCCTTCCTTGCCTATGGCCCAAATCACTTCTGCACAGCCAAAGATCATCAGGGAATCATGGAATGGTTTGGGCTGGAAGGGACCTTAAAGCTCATCTTGTTCCACAGGCAGGAACACCTTCCACTGTTGCTCCAAACCTTGTCCAACCGGGCCTTTCCAGGCAAGACATGAATCGGGCTGGGTAAAGTTGGTGGAAAGGGCCCTTCAATTAATCAGTTGCAGCACCATCTATCACTAATTAAGTAATTTTCCCTGTTAGGTTGCACACACTTTTAGTGCACCCTGTTTACTTAATGACTCCTGTGATCCCCTGAACACAATTACTCGTAATAAGCAACTGATGAAGGAAAGGATTAGCCCAGTAATCTTTTGCTGGATGAGGCTTTATTGGAAGTGCACGTTTTGATTTTTAATAGATAACTTCTCTACGTAATTGATTAATCATAAACTCGCAGACTGCAAGAGCCAGAGATAATTTTATGGCACCTAAAAAAAAAAAAAAAGAAGGATGTAGATGATGTAATAACCAGCAATCGAGAGGCAGATAAAGTCAGGGAATGTTTGATTAAACATTCAATATAATTTTATCACTTTGGATGCTATGGAAGTGCCTTCCTTGGTTTACTGTGTGGGAAGAAACATCTTAATAAGAGCCAGGGAAGGTTTTTGTGGAGTCTGCTGTGAACAGGGTGCAAGTCTGGCAGGATGGTCAGAGGGGGGATTGTGAGGATTATTTTAAATCACCGTGCCTCTGTAGTCCAGATAAGCTGTGGAAGATGAAACCCAAGCAGGATGTGATGCTGTGTCAGGTAACATTCCAATGCCTGGCTCCTGATGGTGGTGGCTCCAGCACAGACCTGGCAGCTGGAGTGTCCTCACCAAGTTTTCCTGAGTTCTGGACAAATAGATACTGAACATTGAACTGGAAGTATTAAATATTTGGGGTAAAGTGGCCCTGCTTTGACAAAAACACTAAATCATGGGATGGGTTGGAAGGGACCTTCAAAACCATCTTGTTCCAAGCCCCTGCCATGGGCAGGGACAACTTCCACTAGTCCAGGTTGCTCCAAGTCGTGTCCAACGTGGCCTTGGACCCTCCCAGGGGCGATGATAGACATGACAGACTAATGAAGGCTGTAAGACACCTGGGCCTGTCCAGAAGAATTATGTGAATTATCTGGAAAACACCAATATTGAAAATTATGATGAATCCAGAATAATATCCCTCATTTCAGGTGTTACAGCAGAGTAGATTTACATGGAATATTGGGAAGGAATTCTTTCCTGGCAGGCCCTGGCACAGGTTGCCCAGAGAAGCTGTGGCTGCCCCATCCCTGGAAGTGTCTAAGGCAAGGCTAGACAGGGCTTGGAGCAACCTGGGCTAGTGGAAAGTGTCCCTGCCCATGGCAGGGATTTGGAATGAGATGATCTTGGTGGTCCCTTCCAACTTAAACCTTTTTATGATTCTGTAAAGAGTTAATTTAAAAATAGCAGAAAAAATGCCCATGGAAACTTCTCACACCATCAAGGGTGGGTGGGTTCATGGTGACAGAATTCAGGGAAGAACTAGGAAAGCCCTCTCCTGGTTGTGCCTCCAGGTAGGCATGAATCTGACCACACAATTTATGTCACATCACATGGAGCTTTGCTCTTTTTGCACCAAACTCCCTCCCAAAACTTTCCTGCAGACAGCTCTGTGTGTGGAAATTCAGTTCAGAGCCAGGCCCAAGAGCTGGACTTAAAACAATGTCCCCTCAATAACCCTGCACCAGGGCTGATGTGTTTTGTGGGTACCACCTGACTTGCCTCAGCCTTGGGTGCTTCACCCAGCCCTAGACAAAAGCCAAGGGTGATAAAGAATCCGGAAAAATCCACGAGGGCTCCAGGTAGGAAAACTGCCTGAGGTAGCTGAAGAAGAGTTAATGATTGGGGTGCAGGGGGAGAGAAGAAGGGGCTTGGATTGCAGCACAAATAAAAGATAAATCAAGCAGCGGGAGAGAGTTCCTTCGGTGCCAGTTTATTTATCATTGTTTTCTCTGGGCACTGACAGGGCGAGGAAAATGGGGTGGGCAAACAGCGTCATCCGGCTTGATGGATGAGGCGTGGAGAGGGAAGGAGCCTCTGCCAGGCCTGGGAGAGGAGGGAGGCAGGAGGCAGCAGGGGAAGGGAGCAGGGATGTGGTGGGGAGTGTGCTGGGCTTGGCATTGGGGGGACATTCTCCTTCCCAGCCTTGTCCACCTCCGTGGAGAAGGGAGCAGCTGGTGTGGCAGGGACAGAACTGAGACCAGGCAGCAGGAACTTGTCATTGCTGGAGATTCCTCGCAGCGACAGGTCTGAGTTTGAAGCAAACTCAGAGCCAGGACCAGCATCCTCAGAGCCAGGACCAGCAACTTCTGAGCCAGGACCAGCATCCTCAGAGCCAGGACCGGTGTCCTCAGAGCCAGGATGTTCATCCTCAGAGCCATGCCCAATGTCCTCGGAGCCAGGACTGGTATCCTCAAAGCAGGACCAGCATCCTTAAAGCGGGACCTTCATCCTCAGAGCCAGGACCAGCATCCTCAGAGCCAGGACCAGCATCCTCAGAGACAGGACCTTCATCCTCAGAGCCAGGACCTTCATCCTCAGAGCCAGGACCAGCATCCTCAGGGCCAGGACCAGCATCCTCTGAGCCAGGACCTTCATCCTCAGAGCCAGGACCTTCATCCTCAGAGCCAGGACCAGCATCCTTAAAGCAAGACCTTCATCCCCAGAGCCAGGACCAGCATCCTCAAAGCAGGACCTTCATCCTCAGAGCCAGGACCAGCATCCTTAGAGCCAGGACCAGTGTTCTCAGAGCCAAGACCTTCATCATTAGAGCCAGGACCAGCATCCTCAGAGCCAGGACCAGCATCCTCAGAGGCAGGACCAGCATCTTCTGAGCCAGGATCAGCATCCTCAAAACAGGACCAGCATCCTCAAAGCAGGACCAGCACCCTCAAAGCAGGACCAGCATCTTCTGAGCCAGGATCAGCATCCTCAGAGCCAGAACCAGCATCCTCAAAGCAGGACCAGCATCCTCAGAGCCAGGACCAGCATCTTCTGAGCCAGGATCAGCATCCTCAAAACAGCACCAGCATCCCCAGAGCCAGGACCAGCATCCTCAGAGCCAAGACCTTCATTCTCAGAGGCAGGACCTTCATTCTCAGAGCCAGGACCAGCATCCTCAAAGAAGGACCAGCATCCTCAAAGCAGGACCTTCATCCCCAGAGCCAGGACCAGCATCCTCAAAGCAGGACATTCATCCTCAGGGCCAGGACCAGTGTCCTCAGAGCCAGGACCAGCATCCTCAAAGCAGGACTTTCATCCCCAGAGCCAGGACCAGCATCCTCAGAGCCAGGACCAGCATCTTCTGAGCCAGGGCCAGCATTCTCAGAGCAGGACCAGCATCCTCAGAGCCTTGACCTTAATCTTCAGAGCCAGGACCTTCATCCTCAGAGCCAGGACCAGCATCCTTAAAGCAGGACCAGCATCTTAAAGCAGGACCAGCATCCTCAGAGCCAGGACCAGCATCTTCTGAGCCAGGACCAGCATCCTCAAAGTAGGACCAGCATCTTCTGAGCCAGGATCAGCATCCTCAGAGCCAGGACCAGCATCCTCAGAGCCAGGACCAGCATCCTCAGAGGCAGGACCAGCATCTTCTGAGCCAGGACCAGCATCCTCAGAGCCAGGACCTTCATCCTCAAAGCAGGACCAGCATCCTCAGAGCCAGGACCTTCATCTTCACTCCTTGCTGCCAGAGAACTGGGTTTTCTCACATATTTGCTGGCTCCCAGAACTCTTTAGCCACTGAAATTCCTTTCGTCCTAATACATTTCTTGTCATTCCCATGAAAAAAAAATGCTGTATTCAATCTGATGGATCCTCCTGGGAAAACAAAAAAGCCCAGATCCCTGAAAGTCCTCAAGTCCTCTCTGCTTTCTGTGGATATTCCTCCTCTTCAGGCTTTTCCAGGGCTCAGCTCAGCTGTTATTTGAACCCCAAAATGCTTAAATGCCCAAACTCCAAATGTACTCTTTTGCTTCTGAGCATCGTAGAGCCCTTGCTCTCCAAATATCCTTAGAGGTCCAAAATCTACTGAATCTAGGGATGGACCACTTAAAACTGGATAATGAGGAGGACTCACCCAGAAATTCAGACAAGGAGCAGGGGCCAGAGGGGAGTAGGAGAGAGAGGAAAAGGCACATGGTTGCAAAGGTCCTGAAACCTTCTGGTGGACAGAGGAGGGTTGGAGTGAGATGATCTTTAAAGTCCTTTCCAACCCAACCCGTTCTGTGATTCTGTGAAAGACTTGGGATGCATAAAAGTCTGCAAAAATCCATGGGGATTTCATCCCTCACCTGAAGACACCTAGAGATGTCCTGAGCATGGAGTCACCACTGATGCAACAAACCCTCAGGACTGTGGCTCTTACAACTCTGACTTGGGCAATGTTCCTCTTGGCTTTTCTTCTCCTCCTGGTGTTTGTGTTTTCTCCTCTGACCCTTCTCCCCAGTGCTGGAGTTCTGGCTGGTTTAGCTGGACACCTTCCAGAAGCCCCTTGCTAGGGAGGAGCACCAGGAGCAGGAGGTATTTAATGGCCTCTCATTGCTGTGTCAAACAAAGTGAGAAGTTCGTGTCGCTCTGTTGGCCAAGCTCCAACCCCCATGGATCAGGTGTCTAAAACTGACCTCCCTGGGTTGCAGATGATCCTCGGGGCTCTCAAACCATGCCTGGGATATTATTTGAGAGGAAAATGTGTTTTATCCATGTCTGGGATCATAAAATCATACAGTGCTTCGTGTTGGGAGGGACCTCAAAGGTCATCTCTTTCCATGCCATGGGAAGGGACACCTTGTGCTAGACCAGGTTGCTCCAAGCCCCATCCATCCTCACCTGGGAAATTTCTAGGGATCTATCCAAACCTTCCTGGGACAAGTATATCCAAGCTCTTATCCACAACCCATTGAGTTCAAGATTTGGGGTTTTCCAGATCATCTTCCAGAAGCTCTTGCAAGTCTGGTAGAGCAGTTTCATCCCCTACTGACAAATTAAGTCCCACCCAGGCTTCTCAGGGCATGAAAAGTAGATCGAGCCTCATCCACAGTGAGCAGCAAGAGGTTCCAATTGGTTTTTATCAGCTCAATTTGGCAAAATACTCATCTTTTTACGCCCATTTTGCTTTGCTTTGATGGAGATGAGGAAGTAACCAGTTCTTCCAAAAGGGAACAGTACCTTGGTAGTAGCTCAAGATCCTGTTATACCCTCAGCTGGATTTTCTTTCTGCTGCCTTTTTTGTTGTCTTGGGAAGGGCACAGAAGTCCAACTGTGTCCTGAGACCCCACCTGCAGAGCTGCCTCCAGCCCTGGGGTCTCCAGCACAGGAAGGACATGGAGCTGCTGGAGCAATCCCAGAGGAGGCACCAAGATGATCAGAGGGATGGAGCAGCTCTGCTGGGAGGGAAGGCTGGGAGAGTTGGGATTGTTCAGCCTGGAGAAGAGGTTTTGATGTGACCTCATTGTGGCCTTCCAGTACCTGAAGGAGCTACAAGAAGGATGGAGAGAGACTATTGACAAGGGCCTGGAGTGACAGGACAAGGGGGAATGGCTTCAAACTGCCAGAGAGCAGGGTTAGATGGGATATTGGGAAGAAATTCCTCCCTGTGAGGGTGGTGAGGCCCTGGAATGGATTTCCCAGGGCAGCTGCCCCATCCCTGGAAGTGTCCAAGGCCAGGTTGGATGGGGCTTGGAGCACCCTCAGGTAGTGGAAGGTATCCCTGCCCAAGACAGGGTGTTGCAATGAGATGATCTTTAAGGTCCCTTCCAACCCAAACCATTCCATGATCCCAGGACCCCCCCTGTCTGACCCATGTGGTGGAAGTGTCACTGTCAGGCCCTGGTTTTTGGGTGGGTGATGGGATGAGCAGTGGGGTGTGATGGATGTCAGTGACCTGGTGAGTGGTGATGATACCAGCACACATCTCCTTGTCGCCCTCAGAGCTCCTGTTGCTCCTCAAGAGGACAATTTGACAGGCAGGTGGAAGAAGGAGACTGATGTCCCTGAAAAGGAGGAGACATCCCTGCAGAGCAGAGTCCAGAGGGATTTGTGGGTGCCCACCTTGTGCCTGGAGCTGCCGTGGGCAAAACCAACACACCCATCAATTCTGGTGGCTTTGCTGTGATTCTTCTCGACAGGGATGGAAAGAGGTGGGGAAGGCAGAAGATATTTTATGTCACCACGAGTCTCATGTGTTCCTCAGCACAGCAGAGCCTTTCATGTTTCAAACACACCTTATTTTGGTGGCCTTTTCCCTTCAGGTGCTTGGGGCTGAAGGCACCTGGGCTGACATGAGTGGTGGTTGCTTCTTGCACACGCTGAAAGGATGGTTTGGGGGTGGGATGACCTTGGGAGGAGGAGAAGAACACCTCCAGCCTGTCAGGAGAGAGGCTGATTCTACTGGGGAAGAGCCAAAGGAAAGCTGATCGACGAAGCACGGGAGAGAAAACGAGACACCCAGAATAGCTCCGGGGCTGGAGCTGTGCCTGTCCATCCACAGGACCTGCCCTCCCACCCGGCTGCTCCCCCACCCCACTGAGGGGCTCTCCCCACGGGTCAGGATCTTGCAGAAGAACAAGGACCCTGTGACACGGCCACGGTGGCTCCGTGACACCCCAGACGTGGTCCCTGGTGGAGGGACCCACAGGGAGAACCTGAGCTCAGGCCAAGTATTTCAAATGGGATTTGACTCCTCAGGGGGATTCATCTTGGCAAATTCAGGTGGAAGGTGGTGTGGGAACTGCACATGGATACTCTTGGGGGTTAAATGTGCCCATCACCGTGGCCTCCTGCCCGACAGAGAACCTGCCAAGTGCTGCTTGGGTGGGGACCTCTCAAAATGAAGCTTTATCATCCCTTTTTGGCCCATTTCCCCCTGTTTCTCCTAAACTGCTTGTGGTGCCCTGGACATTGCAGGGGGTTTTTGTGGTCCATGTTCTGGTAGACACTTTTATTTTTCAGCAAAAAAATCTTGCTCCTTCCACGAGGGAACCAAAATCCCATGTGGATCAGGGAGCCAAATGCATCGGGGAGAGGCTGGAGAAGTGGGGACTTTGTGGCACAGAGCAGTGCCCAAAACCAACCACAGGTGAAAAACTCCTGCCCAGAAAGGAACAGGATGCTTTGATGAACGATTGGGGGAGAAAAAGAAGAGCAAACTGCCCCCAAAGCAGGAATGCCAAACACCCCATGGCCGGCTGGGCTACTTGGCGTTGTCCATTCCCGGGTCTCTCCCGGCCGTGGCCTCCAGGCGATGAGTTTGTCACTTCACAGTTTTGGGAGCACATGTCACGGTTCAAGTTCATTCATCTGCCCCCTCCGACGTCCTGCGATGAGTGATTTGCATTTTCCTGGCTCTCGGGTTACGCGGAGCCGTGAGGAGCTTCAAAAACATCCCTGGGCTGGGGAGTCTGGACTTTCATAGTCCAGGATGGAAGTGCAATGTCTCCGAGGGTCAGATCCTGCTCCTTCCCTATGGAACCAGCACCTTCCCTATGGATCCTGCTCCTTTCCAATGGATCCTGCTCCTTCCCTATGGATCCAGCTACTTAATTATGGATCCTGCTCCTTCCCTATGGATCCTGCTCCTTCTCTATGGATCCTGCTTATTCCCTATGGATCCTGCTCCTTTCCAATGGATCCTGCTCCTTCATTATGGATCCTGCTCCTTTCCAATGGATTCTGCTCCTTCCCTATGGCTCCTGCTCCTTCCATATGGCTCCTGCTCCTTCCCAAAGGATCCTGCTCCTTCATTATGGCTCCTGCTCCTTTCCAATGGATCCTGCTCCTTTCCAATGGATCCTGATCCTTCTCTATGGATCCTGCTTAATCCTTATGGATCCTGCTCCTTCATTATGGCTCCTGCTCCTGCTCCTACCCAAAGGATCCTGCTCCTTCTCTATGGATCCTGCTTATTCCCTATGGATCCTGCTCCTTCATTATGGCTCCTGCTCCTTCCCAAAGGATCCTGCTCCTTCATTATGGATCCTGCTCTTTCTCCATGGATCCTGCTCCTTCATTATGGATCCTGCTCCTTTCCAATGGATCCTGCTCCTTCCCTATGGATCCTGCTCCTTTCCCATGGATCCTGCTCCTTCCCTATGGATCCTGCTCCTTCATTATGGCTCCTGCTCCGTTCCAATGGATCCTGCTCCTTCTCTATGGATCCTGCTCCTTTCCAATGGATCCTGATCCTTCTCTATGGATCCTCCTTAATCCTTATGGATCCTGCTACTTAATTATGGATCCTGCTCCTTTGCAATGGATCCTGCTTATTCCATATGGATCCTGCTTATTCCCTATGGATCCTGCTCCTTCATTATGGCTCCTGCTCCTACCCAAAG
>JAWMRD010000074.1:149322695-149336870 GCA_035584875.1 Syndactyla subalaris | reverse complement strand
CTGCCCACCCTCCCAGGGAGGAATTCCTTCCCAATATCCCATCTAACCCTGCCCTCTGGCAGTGGGAAGCCATTCCCTCTTGTCCTGTCCCTCCATCCCTTGTCCCAAGTCACTCTCCAGCTCTCTTGGAGCCCCTTTAGGCTCTGGAAGGGATTCCAAGTCCTCCCTGAATCCTTCTCTTCTCCAGGTGAGCCCCCCCAGCTCTCCCAGCCTGTCTCCAGAGCAGAGGGGCTCCAACCCTTAGAGCATCATCTTGGATCCCTCCCCTGGACTTGCTCCAGCTTCTCCACATCCTTCTGGTGTTGGACACTCCAGAGCTGGATGTTGTGATCCCCAGGGCAGATCTCCAGATGCCTCTTTCCCTTTCTCTAGGACTTTACAGCTCAAACTGATGCAGAAACCTCTGTAATTCATGGTCTTTTCTTTCTCTGTGTTGACCTCTGTGACCCCAAGGAGTCACTGATTTCTGGGAGACGTGGATTGGGAGCATCAGCACTGGGAAGGACATGGGAGATGGGATCGCTTTCATGGGGCTGCTCTGCTGTGTCAAAGCACAGAACAAAAAACCCAGTCCAACTTTTCATTTGGACAACAAAATCTCTACATTGGGCTTAGCCAGACCCGGGGACACCTCTTAATTTTCCTTTAAATCATAAGCCGAGTTTTTGGCAGGACGAGAAGAGGACAAAAAGGGTAAAAAAAAAAAATCAAATCAAAAGCATCTTCCTAACGTGTTTGGGAAGCTGAGAAGTTCCCTATTACACAGACTTGGTATCAAACAGCCTTTCTTTTTCCCCATGCAGATAAAATAATTCCCCAGGTCTAATTTTAGGCCTTTTGCCATTTTGTGTGGCAGCTTGAAGGAAAAAAAAAAATAATTTAACTGGTGTCTCATGAAAGTCAAATCGAGTTGGGTCTTTTTCTTTTTTTCTTTTTTTTTTTTTCTTTTTTTTGCCTTTTTCAAGATGATTTTCCCCTTTAGATTTGATACATCTTGGTGTTCTCACTAAGGGAAGCCATGAACAAAGTTCTTGGGTGCAAAGTGAGCTTTGCTCCTCGGCTGCTTTCATGCTGTGCTCAAATATGAGAAGGAAATACATATATATATATGTGTGCATGTGTGTGAGCAAGAGATACTTAAGAGAGTGCTTTGCTTTTTCTTCAAATATTAATATTTAAGCTGACCCACCTCTACCATCCACCTCATTACTAATTTAATCCACTTTAGAGGTGGGGAAACTGAGGCACGGCCACTCTGCTCACATTAGGAGGGATCCTGCTGGCTCAGCTCTTGGCTTTGCACCCTTCACTCTGACTTTTAGGCTGGATCCTGGTCTTAAAACACGAGGATGATCCCCCTCCAGTGACAAGGGTCATACCCGGGCAGTGTCACGAGGCAGAACCGCTCGGTGACGCCGACCCCGTGCCGGGAGGTCCCCGTAGCTCCTGAAGTCATTTATAAGCAATTGCTGCCCAGCCAAGCATTTAAATACTTGGCAGACTCAATTAAAAGGTTTTGGGGGAGTCACTGGGGTTCGGGTTGTGTTTTTGTATTTTTTTATTTTTTTTTTCCTAAAAGCCTTTTAAATACCAATAAGAAAGTCTTTATTCATTCTTTACTCTGAAAGCCTGGGGTCATTCGGGGAGTCATTAATCCTGCTGGACAGAAGCTTTGTTAGCAAGATTTGCCTCTCCAGCTGGGTGAGATCTGACTGTCACCAGGAGCCTGGTGGAGTCAGACCCACCTTTGGTGCCACGCTGGAGCAGCAAACCTTAAGGTCATTGACAACACCGAGTCGGGCATATCTTGATCTGTCTCGCTGTGAGAAAGAGCAGAGAGCAAAGGCACAAAATTTTCTCCTTGCTGGGGGTTTTCTTCTCCCTTCAAAGAGCATTTCTTGATAAAACACAATGATTTGGGCAAGCCTTTGCTGTTGGTTGAGGAGGGGATTTGAAAACCCTTGGATGGGGCTTGGAGCAACCCGGGATTGTGGAAGGTGTCCCCGCCCGTGGCAGGGATCTTTAAGATCCCTTCCAACCCAAACCATCCCATGATTCTAAGACAGGTAGGGCTCTTCCAGCTGCTGGTTTGACTGGCCCCAGGGATTTGGATCTTTCAATCAACCACTCCAGTTTTCCTCCCAGACTGTCAAATCCACAGGGGACATTCCGTGGAGCCTCAAACCTGAAGTGCTGCGGCTCTCAGCAGGCAGGAGGCAGGACGGAGGGTGTGATGGCTCTTGGCAGTGATCAAGAGGTTTGTGGCTGGCCAAACATCTCCTGGGCTGGGGAGGAGGACAAAATCTCCCCAAATCACTGCCAGTCTGGCCCAGTGAGCTCCTCCATCACCCTTCTGGGATCAGTGAATCTCTGAGCACCCGCCAAGCGATGGGAAGATGCCCTGGGTTCACCTTTGCTTCCTCTCCACGACGTCACATTTCCCACTCGGGCTCCTTTCTTGCACTTCTGGCAGTTCTGGAGGATCTTTAGGAAAAGCAAAGCTTGTTCTTTCCCCTCCACCACCCTCCACCTCTGTCATCATCCCAGTCCTTCCAGGATGCTGCCCATAGCAATACTCATCATTATCAATACTGTCCTTGATGGCCGGGTTTGTCGGGGTCAATACGTTCAGGATTCACCCCAGAATAATTTGCAGGGGTTATTACAGATAAAATCAATCAATCCACGAGCGACTCATTACCAGAAGGCACAGGTTGGGCCTCCTGCCTCCCACTGTGCTGTGACATTGCAGGATAAATTAATTTTGCCTTTTTCTTGCTCCCCTCAATCCCCACCCCCCTTCAAATATTCCTATTTCCCACCCAAGCCTCACAAGGTGCCTCTAATGAGCCAGGTGGGCTCCATAAGCTCTTAAGCAGCTCGGGCCATTCCCACGTCACAGGAACCACTGCTGTGATGGCAGAGGGGACCAGGACAGATTTCCAGGGGCTCATCTTCCCACCGGGATGCTCCAAGGCTCGGGCAGACGCTGGATTAGGTGCTTATTATCCCCTGTCCAGTTATAGCAACACCTAATCCAGGGATGATGCTTTTGACAGGTGGAGATGAGGGAGTGGATCCATCCCTCCTGACACTAAGGCGCTTCCAGTGGCTCCAGAGTCATCCAGAATCCCTGTCAGCCACAGGTGGTGCCACCCCAGCCCTGCCCCGGATTTAACTTCCCTCTGGTGAGATCCTCAAAGCTCTGGACCATCTCCCTCACTTGGAGATAATAAACCCCTTTGTCCCTCCTCCCAGAGGATCTCTGGTGGGAGTGGAGGATTCCCAGCAGAGACAAACAGGAGGGATCATATCCAGGCACCCTTACCCCTGGGGACGGTGGCTTTGGGGCAGAGCAGCAGCCCAGCAGCTCCTGGGATTTTTCCTTTAGTGCAGCAACTGACTTGGCACTTTTGCATCTGCGTCCTAACGAAGCAGTGATTAATTGAACTGGGCCACGCCGGGATCTTGGGAAAGAGAGAGCCAGCACATCCCGAACCTGTCCCTGACTCCCCTGGAGCGGGGCCGGGCTCTCTCCTCTCCCCCCTCCTTCCTTTTCCACTCTGCCTTCTCTCTCCTACTAAATTAATCTCCATTGCTCCAAAGGTCTCTCTCGCACACACCGCTGACCCAAGCTCAAATTGATTTTTTTCCCTTACCCCTCACCCCTCTCTGTTTTCTGCCAGCAAAGCAGAGAGAGGATTTTTTTTATTTTTTATTTTTTTATTTTTTATTTTATTATTTTTTTTGGACCGCTATTATTTTGATTTTTTTTATTTTTTGGACGGACTAAACTTTGACCTTCTGGGCTCTGGGAAAAGAAAAAAAAATATAATAATTTAGAAGTGAAAACTAATTATTTCAATGCAGGGAAGTGGGGAAGGAGCCTGGAGGGTGGGGGTTGTTTCTATCGCTGTTTAAATGGGGAAGTTCTTGAGGCAGCTGCTGGGGTTTTGCTTTTTTCTTGCTTGTCCCAATTCAGCTGTGGGTTAAGGCCACTTATTTCTTCTCTTTCAGACAGATTGGGCTTGGAGATGTTGTGGTGGTTCTGGTTTTGGCAAAGTCTTTAAATTAGAAGGAAATTGTTTATTCAGAGGGTGGGGAGGGACTGGCACAGGTTGCCCAGAAAGGTTGTGGATGCTCCATCCCTGGAAGTGTCCAAGGTTGGGTTGGAAGGGGCTTGGAGCACCCTGAGCTAGTGGAAGGTGTCCCTTCCAAGCCAACCCATTCCTTGATTCTGTGATTCACCCTCTTTAGTGGATATGGGGTGATGTCAACTGGATTTGGAGCAGAGGAGCTGGGCACGATGCCCTGAATTGTCACAATGCCGATTGCGGTGCCTTGGGAAAGAGATTCTTCTCTTCCTTAGTTTCCACCTCTCCTTAACAAAGAGGGTTCCTGCAATGAGATCACCAGCCTGGGAGCTGGGAATGTGTGCTGTGCCAGCCTTGGAGCTCCCAGGGAGATGAATCTGCCAGACCTCGGCACTGTCTGTGATCCTGGCGCTGGTCGGTTCATCATCCCAATGGATCTTGTCTCTTCCCACATCCCTCCTTAGGATTCCTCTCCCCTGGGGGCTCCTTGACATGGAAAAGAGAGAAGTAAGTGCTGGTGCAGATCTCCCTTCATCCAGAGATGCTCCTCCTGGGGCTGCTTTGGCAAAAACCTGCTTTTGAGGAAGTTTTCCAAGCCTCTGGAAAAAACCAGCAGTGGGAATGTTTCCTGAAAGAGAAACCCAGAAGTTCCCATGTCTTTGTGACAAAGACATGTAAATTTTTCTGTAAAAGAAGAAATCTTTGTGCTGATGTGCAGCAGGATGGTGGGATGAGACCTGGTGAGTCTCCACTTCCCATCGTTCCTCCTCAGAGAGGAGAATTCCCCAGCACAGATGGCAAAGGAGAAGGAATGTAATTAGTGTCCCTGCTCAATAAATTAGGGATGAATTAGGCAAAGAGCAGGTTCGTGGTGGTCAAGAGACTCCCCAGGGTGTTCCTACAGCACCAGCCAACAACTCCTTCACTGTCCTTGGGTTCCTCCTCTGTGCTAAGGGCAGGTACAGACTGATGGGTGAAGGGAAAAGGAGGAACAAGGAAAATCAAGGAATGACTCTGATCCTCTGGTTTCCACCTTGGGCTTGAGGCACCAAGGAGTGCCTCAACTCCAAGTGCCTCCAGGTTGGACTCAATGATCTCGGACGTCTTTTCTAACCTAATTGGATCTGTGATTCTGAATTTTGCCTTCTGGCAAGTCAGAGAGGGATGGAGGGATGGATGGGACAGCTCAGGTCACTGGGCTTGGCTTTTCTTGGCTTGGACACCAGGAGAGGCAGCACGGCTGGATCTGCCCTTCAAGGATCATCCTATGAGTTCTCCATCTCTTGTGGGGTCACATGTAGCTCAGGGGGTGATGCTTCCTCCTCTTTCCTCCTCCTCCCCATCCCAAGCCTAAAATTCTGCAGGAACACATCCCATGGAGGAGCCCGTGGGACCTTTAATCCTGCCCTGGATAAAACATGCCATTTCCCATGGTGGGATCTCTTCCCTTCGTGCTCAGCAGTCCCAGGCTGCTCGTGGACATGAGAAAGGATCTTCTGGAATGTGCCACGTGCAGTGAGAGCACCGTTCTCAGCCCTGTGCATGAAACATTTGGTTCACCTTGGTCAAGGAACAGAGGAAAGGATGTTTCCACCTCTATTGTCCCTGTGGATCTTCTCCTGCCAGTGCTTGGACTAGGGGATGGTGATGCTGTTGGCAGATGCACTGAGGGCAGCGTTAAACTGCATCAATACCCAAGGAATTTTGTGCAGAGAAGGGTCTTCCTGCTCTTCCTCGGTACAAGTGGATCTGAAAAAGTGATGGGAAGGTTTGAAAGCTTGACCTGCTCACGCCAAGAGACAGGAGCTCTGGGAGCAGCATCCCGGTGCTCTGCAGTCCCTGGCAGGGACAGGCCACTCAGCTGCATTCCAAGGGTCAGCCTGGTGTTGGATTTCAGCTCCAGGTGGGGAAGTTGGCCCCAAAATTCCTCGGTGTGAGCGCAGCCAATGCACCGAGTCAGCAGCTCGGAAGTGGCTCCTCAGCAGGTTCTGGGGGACATCCCAAGGACGGGGCTCCTGCAGAGCCCACGTGGGGTTGGGACACCGGGAGGCCACACACGGCGTGGGGTGGACAGGAGATGGGAGAGGTGGAGGGGAAGGAAGAGGGCAAGCAAGAAGTGTGAGGAATTTTGGGGTGGATTCATCCATAAATATGCACAGGAACAAGTCTGGGAGAGGTGGCACTGTGTGAGTGTCCCCTCTGCAAGTGTCAGGGGCCAAGAGATCATTTGTGTTCCTGCTGAGGAGCACCTTGGTCAGGGATTGAGGGGGTCAAGGCACCTTTTGCCATGTCCCAAAAGCAGGAATTTTGGGGACAGCCCTGCCTGGGGACACCCCCTGCTCCAGGGACTCAAAGTGGTCTCCCAGATGGAGGGAGATGTGACCTTGAGGAGGGATTTGGAAGTGTTAAGCCTTGGAGTCACCCATTCCCTGAAAAGTCCTTGCTTGGCACTGGAAGAAGCCAGGTCCTTCTCCTGTGGTTCTTCACTGCTGGCACTTCACAGCCCAGAGGGTTTCCAGAAAGGGGTGAAAAAACCAAAAAGGAACTATTTTTGGGGCTTATCTGCAGGGAAAACCAGATCCAAGTGGCTTTATTGTGTCCTCAGAGTTTCTGCTCGGGTTTCTTCTGCTTTGCTTTGCCAAAAAACCTGGCAATGGGTGGCAGGAGAAGGGACAAGTGGCAGCTGGGGAGGACCATTGCTGCCTACAAATTAGGGGCTCCAGCAGCCAACTGGAGAGTCCTCAGGGTGGGATGGAGTCCAGGAGCTTCCCATGTCCAGACACAGCCCCGTTTCCAGAGCCTTCAGGAAAGCTGGGAAATGGCAGGAATGCCGTGGGACATGCAAGGTCAGAGCCAGCCCAGGCATAGGGGAGTGATGGTGCAATTCTGGCAGGTCCATCAGTGTGGGCATCCCCTCCTTGGCTGGGCACTGGGACAGGGTCTCCAGGGAAGTGGTCACGTCCCCAATCCTGCCAGAGCTCTGGAAGAATTTGGACAAAGCTCTCAGGCACATGGTGGGATTGTTGGGATCCTGTACAAGGCCAGGATTTGGACTTTATATTCCTTGTGTGTCCCTTCCAATTCAGGATATTTTATGATTCTCCTGGTGAAGATGAGCAGGATTTGGGGTGGGGGATCCCTGGGCCTCAAGGCAAGGCTTTCCCACTGCTCAGCAGAGCATCTCCAGTTGATGGGAATCACTGAGATGCCCACAACGTGCAGAGAGGAGAAACAAAAGGACAGAAAAAAAGCCCAACCCCAACAAACCAACACCCCCAACATCACGTTTCTCCAGATGAAACATTTATATGGCCATTTGATCTTGGAAATGTAATTACTGCTCCTTGCCCATTGATCGCGGCGAGGGGTATTGACCAGCCCTGGAGCTCCTGGAGTCCTCATCCGACTCTACTAAAGGATGTGTGGCTGAATCCAAGCCCAGAGCCAGCTCTCCTCATGGATCCAGCCCTTTCCAGTAACACCCACCTCAAAGTGCATCAGCCCAAGGATGGAAAATGCCCTTTTTTCTCCCAAAAAAGGCTGTTTTGGTGGTGGTTTTTCTCCCACGTGATTTATCCCTCTGGCTCTCCTGGGGGATGAATGGATTGAACCTGCATCTCTTTGGGGGAGGAGAGGCTGGGATGTGCCTTGCTGTGAAGGGTTTGGACTTGATGGTGCTTGTGGGTCCCTTCCAACCCAGGATATCCTGTGATTCCATGATTCCAAGAAGGTGATCAGCAGGAATCAGGTCAGGAGTTGGGTTGGTGGAGAACAGCTGGTAAAATCTCGGGGAGCCAAGTGGAGAATCCACTTGAGGTCTGGGCTTTCCATCCAAGGAGATGCCCTTTGCTCTGGTGCCAAGGATCCAGGAAACACCACCAGCCTCCTTCCTGAGGTCTTCCCATGCACTCAGGGCATCTGGAAGCGTGTGAGGATGTGCATGGGATGGGTCTCTTGCACTTTTTGGGCCCGCTTTTTGGGCATGAAAGCCCAAAGTGCCTCCACCTCCAACCCACCATCGGCCCTGGGGGGTTTATGCTGGTTCTGCTGAGCTGGTTCCCCCTGCAGGTCCGAGTTGGCAGCAAAATCACAGGAGCAGAAGGTCCTCCCCCTCCCCTGGACATCAATTCCCTTGGGTTTAGGATGGGAAAACCCAGAGGGAAGTCACAAACCCCACCCTGACCCAAGGAAACCAACCCTTCTGATTTTAACCCACCAAATCCCAGAGTGAATCAGACCAGCCTCATTTTCACTGGGGAATTAATTGTAAACTCATTAAGAAGGACATGAAAATCTGTGGGTTTTACCCCAAGTGGTGTTTTCTCTCATTCTTTTTTATTTATCTTGAAATTCTCGGTGTTTTCAGTGAAAAAATGAAAACACAAAACCTCAACTCCCAAGTTTTTTCATGAATGAAAACACTTCCTAAAAAGCCACCAGAGGAAACCAGTTGGTTTTTCTTAAACCAAGACATATAAATAACATTATAAAGGGTGTCAAGAGGGGTTTGAGCTTTGAAAGACCATCCAAACACCACTTTTTCTGGAAATTTTAAGTAAAAAACTCCATTTCCTAACTCCTTCTTCTTCAGACAGATGTTTATGGAGGGTTTGCATCTTTATTTCCTTTTCTCTTTCCTTTTTTTTTTTTTTTTTAATAAAATCATCTTTTCATTTAATATTTCTGAAGGAAACCCACCATTAATCTGCCCAAATGCCACAATTAAGGGCCACCAGGTGGGAGGGAACAACTTCTACCTTACAGCAATAACTCCACAAATGGATCCCCAAGGAGAGGTGAAATTCCTGATCCAATATTGGCCACGAATCCCCTTTGGTGGAGAGAGAATTGTTTTATAACCATGTTGGATCACGGAGAAAGTGGGAGATCCTGAGCTCATTGATGCTCCATAAATGTAGGATTGGGGAAGGTGGCTGGGATTTTCCTGGCTGTGGATTTTTGGGGTTGTAGGGATATCAGCAGGGAAGGTTGTATGGTGGTGTTGGGGAACATCATCCATGTTTTTTGGGTTAAAATCCATGAAAAAGTGATCAAACCATAAAAATTCCTCACGGTTGCTGCTACTGAGTCTTACATGAAGTGGGATTGGGCATGAGGTGAAGACTGGGGGGGATAACATGAGTGAGACTGTTTTGGGAAGAGGGCAGGATGCTGGGATCATTTCCCAGACCTGAAGAATTCCCTCTCCTGCTACTGGATCCTCTGGGAATTTGGGTCCATCCCTCCCTTGTCCCCGGATTGCAGGAAGAGGCTCAGATCTTGTGCTGCAGGACACAAACCTCTCCAGTCCCCCAAATCCTGAATTTTCCCCCTCCAAAGCTGCTCCCAAAGCACTTCCATGGGGGGCCACTCAGGGAGTTTTGGGGGTGTGCAGGTCTCCAGCACCAATCCTGGTCATCCCCACGCTGGACCTCACTGGTCCTGCACCTTCTGATCTGCATCTTAAGCCAGCACTTCACGTTTTCAGGGATTCAGAAGGATAAGGAAAGGGTTAAGAGGACTGAGGGCTGCTCAGACCTCCCTGCTGTGGGGTCAGCAGCCCCTCACCCTGCTCTGGGGATGGAGGGGAGGGCGGTGGGTTAAGGACACCCCAGGGAATTCTGCCTCGCACGCAGCCCATTTCCAGAGGCTTTTTCCGAGCCGTGCTTTATTTACCTGCTCAATATCAGAGAGCAATTCCCACCGCAGCCTTAACATTCCACGCTCCAAAGTGCCAACTCCACAGAAAAAAAACAACCCACGGTTTTCCTCTTAAAGGAGCGAGTGCCACAACACCCTGCACCCCCCTGGCACGTGGGGGCAACCCCCAAAAATACCCTTACAGGACCCTGTGGGATGCACAGAGCATCTCTATGCGGATTTGCACACACAGCAGATTTCCACGTGCGTAGATAGAGGGAATTTGCACGCTCGGAGACGGAGGCAGCACGGCTCGCTCGTGGGAGCATCCACGGAGCCCACACACGTGGAAGTGGAGGGGATTTTCCCCAGATTCCACCGGGATGGCAGCTCCAACCTGCTCATTCCGTGCCCATCTGGCTCTGAGCCTGTCCCTTGGAGGTTATCCAGAGGGATGTGGAAATAGGATCCCGCTGCAGCATCTGGGAGAGGGGGGAAAGCGAAGGACAGTGAATTAAGGGGCAAAAAGGCGCATCCCAGAGCTCTGTGTGTGGCTGTGGGGAATTTTAAATCGGGTCTGGGTGAGCTCCAGGGAGAAAAGGGGCTGGGAAACCACATCAGGATGAGCGGGTGCTGTGGGGTGGAAAGGCACCAGGAACGTGTCTGTGATCCCTGAGGGAATGGCAAAGCTCCAAAATCCTGGGTGCTGCACTGGGGACACCAGTGTGGACAACCCAGGAGCCACCAGTGGATCCCAGTGTGTGCCACTGATGCCTAAATCCTGGAAGATAGGCACTTAGAGAAAACATTAATGGAGAAAACATAGATAATACCTTTATTGGGAATTCGGAGGCTCTGGGTCTCCACTGGGTCTACAAAACGCAGGTTGATTCAACAAGGATCTTTGCATCCAAAAATCCCCAAAGCACCCTGACCCCTGTTTTCATATTCTTCCTAAAAATTAACATATTAGATATCAATAACCAATCTTAATTTCCAATTCTCTCAGTGGTCCACCCATCGGGGTTTTAGGCTATGCCCCCTGGGCCACCTCCAAAGGTTTCTGGGCTCTTCTATTGTTTTGTCTTCAAGTTATCTTTCAGCCGTCTCTGAAAAAGATCGTGACCTTCAGAAAGCCTGAGAAAATCACTTTAGTAACTTCTGACACCACTGAATATGTCAGTGAGAATACCTATACTTCTAAAACTCTAAAAATCCACCAAACATACACCGAACTCTTCGGCATCAGGAGCTTTGTCCCTTCCCCACCTCCCGATTCCATCCCTCGTTCAAAATCCGGCGAGGACCGGGAGGAGTTTTGGGGGACTCGTGGGCATCACCAGCCGCAATCCTTCACCGCTCCGCTCCCTCGCCCCCAAACCAGGTGCCTCTCGCCGGGAACGAGGATGTTGCCCAGGGTTTCCTGGTGGAGGGGAGGTCCCCCCTGCCCGCTGGTGACAGATGTGCTCATCAGCTGGCTGCTCGTGCCGCCGGTGGCTCCTGCCTCGTGCCGGGGTGATAAATGGATTCACCCTGCAGGAAATCGCTGGCAGCAGCTTGGCCGATCCATCAGCTGCTCCTTGCTCACCACTTTTTAGTTCCCCAGGTGAGCTCGGTATCCACGGCCTTTCCCCAAGGCTAGGAAAGCCTGGGAATGGGGACAGGGCGGGGAAAAGAGCAGCTGAGGTCTGGGAAAGTGGGACATCCCGATAGGGTTCATTCCATGTAGTTTCAGTGGCAGGAATCATCTCCACATCGGGATTTTTATCCCGGATTTTTCATTTGAAACTCCCCGGTTTAGTCCCGTTTTAATTTGAAATACCCCAGTTGCTTGAAATATCCCCTTGCAGAGCTGGATATGAGGAAGGGGATGATCTTCCCTCCATCCCTGAGGTCGGCAGAGGGGTGGTGGAGAGGGACAGTGGAGCTGGGAGGAAGCTGGGAAGTCAGGGATCCTGCTGGGAAGCTGCTCCCTGCCTTGGGCTTGGCAGTGCCGGACTCCCCGGAGCCTCAGGATTAATGCTTGTCCTTGCATTTCTGATGGAAACCCGTCTGCTCCGGAGGAGCCGGCTCGCCTGGTGCTTTTCCTGCTGGAGCCTGAATGCTGGGACAAGGAAAATCCTCCCTGGGAAGGGGATGGGATAGCCTGGATTCCTCATGGCACGGGGAAGGAGCTCTGGATGTCGGGGCGAGGTGAACATTGACCTGGATTTGAAGGGAGGACATTTATTCCAAGGAAAAATTCGGAAAGGGCGGGTTTGACAGAGAAATCTGATCTAGTGAAGGTGTCTCTGCCCATTGCAGGGGGTTGGACTGGATGACCTTTAATTCCCAAACCATTCCATGAGCTCCTGGAGTAAGGATTGCACAAAATCCCAGGCAGGCTAGGAGCAAAGTCCTTCCTGCTCCCTCTGGGTGAGGTTTAAACCCAACTCGACTTCTCTGACAGCTCCCAGGAGCATCCTGGTGCCTCAGCAAGGCTCTCCCTGGTGAGGGGACCCCCAGGGTGCTGCATCCACACCAACACTGCTCTTTGCCACCCTTGCAGGGCGTTGGGATTGATCCATAACTCCGGATCTAACGAGCCACAGCGGCAGCACCAGCGTGGGCTGGGCAGGGTAATGGATGGGAAAAGCCCGTTCCCCGAGAGGAAAAGGGGTGGGGGGGGGAAAGGAAGGCAAAAAAATCAATGGGCAGGATTGAGATGACATCATATCACCATTATTATGTCATCAGCCCACACTGCTGATTTATGGCTCGGGAGATCGCTCTCCTCCCACACCCCCGGCTCGGTGTCTCCTGCCCTGCTCACACAGAGCTCTCCCAGAGCAGCTCTGGGGTTAAAAAGCAGAAAACAGGGACATTCCAGACCTTGTGACATCCCTCTGGCCTCCTCATCCTCTGCAGGTGTTCCCAGAGGGATTTAGGGGAAAGCAGAGCTGCTGGTTCTTCGCTATTTCCTTCGGGATGAAGACTTTGGAGCCCGTGAAAACCTCTTTTCCCTGATCCTGTTGCCATCCTTTTCCTCGAATTTTGGGCAAGAAAACACGGCAAGCAGAGCCCAAACCCCTCTGAGCAGCCAGATCCTTGGTGTAGGGATCAAAAACCTTCTTTCCAATCTTCTGATGTCGGGACAGAAACTCAGCTTGTTGTGTTTCCCACTTTCCCCACCTCCTCCCTCATCCCTTTCTGTTGCATTTTGGTGGAGATAACACCAGGATGACACAACACCCGCAGCTTTTTCCTGTGACTAGAGGAGGGAAAAGGCCATGGGGAAGGGAAAAGACCCTTTCCAGTGATACTTTTCTCTTAAACCACAATCACGTTGGCCTTGGCCTGATTTAAGTAAAAGATAAAATAATATTAAATAAAAAAAAAAAGCCAGGATAAAGCAAACACGCCCCAAACTGGGTAATTAAGAAACCCAAGTCTCTGTAGGAACATTAACTGGGCAGCATTACAATATATGGCAATTTTTAATGGCTGTTGCAGCACTTTAATATGCACTTTAATATATCCGTGTTCTCTACCCCACGGGGTCTGGGCAGGAGGCTGATTTGGGCTCAGCAGGGATTAAATGATTTGGTTCTACCACAAAAGCAGCTGAGGAAACACCCCCTCCCACCCCTTAACCCGGGGATTAGAGGAGATGAGGGGCAGCAGCTGCCTCAGTTTCCCCTCTCTGCCAAACACACAAGAGATTTCGGGGCTCTGCCTGGGCGGGGCCAAACCAGCCAGACACGGGAAAAGCCAAATTTTCCTGCAGGAATGAACTGAATTCCAGCAAAACCCTCCCAGTCCCAGGTCCTTGCAAGCCACGAACCCTCCTCCTTGTTTTTCATGGGGTTTGGAGACACCCTCCCATCCCAACCCGCTGTTCCCACTGCAGGAACATGCCCTGAGCCCCCCAACCCTCCCAGTCCCACCTTCTGCTCTTCATTTTGAGCATTGCCAGGTAGTGGCTCAGTGGTTTTCCTCATCTCCCATTCCATGGGAACAGCCCTCCTGCCTTCCCGGTAAATCCCGAGTCCTTTATCTGATCCCTAAAACTCAGCAATTCCTGGCTCCAGAGGTGGTGAGGCTGCACGGATTCATCGCCCCTGAGTTCCTTCAGGGCTGGGCAGCATCCAGATGTGCATGGCCGGGCAGCATCCAGATGTGCAGGGCTTAGCATTCAGCTGTGCCAGGCTCTGGATTCCCACACAGTGTCCAGATGTGCTGGGCTCATGATCCAGCTGTGCCAGGCTCCTCTTGCCTGTGTGAGACTCAGTGCCAGCTCAGAGTCAGACCCCACAGCATCCAGATGTGTAGGGCGCAGCATCCAGCTGTGCCAGGCACCTCATACAGGGCTCAGCACCACACTAAGCAGCATCCAGATGTGCAGGGCTCAGCATCCAGCTATGCTGGATTCATTATCCAGCTGTGCCAGGCTCCTCATCCC
>JAWMRD010000074.1:149306636-149322595 GCA_035584875.1 Syndactyla subalaris | reverse complement strand
AGCAGCATCCAGATGTGCAGGGCTCAGCATCCAGCTATGCTGGATTCATTATCCAGCTGTGCCAGGCTCCTCATCCCTGTGTGAGACTCAACACCAGCCCATGTATAGCTCAGTCAGACCCCCCATCATCCAGCTGTGCAGGGCTCAACATCCAGCTGTGCCATATTCACTATCCAGCTGGGCATGGACAGTGCCTGTATGAGACACAGCACCAGCCCCTGGCAGAACTCAGCACCAGGCTGAGCAGCATCCAGATGTGCAGGCCTCAGCACAGCTCCAGGCATGATGAATTCATTATCCAGATGTTCCACATCCACTATCCAGCTGTGCCAGGCCTGTGTGAGACTCAGGACCAGGCCATGCACAGGTCACAGTCAGTGCCCACATCATCCAGCTGTGCCAGAGCTCAGCACCCAGCTGGGCCAGAGCCATATCCAGCTGTGCAACATCCAGCTGTGCAGAGCCCCAGGGCACAGCGTGGAGCTTGCAGGATTCAGCATCCAGCTGTGCAGGGCTCACCGCTGGATTGTTCAGGGGCATCCTGGCCCTGGGAGGCAACAGGCTTGGATTATTTTGGACAAATAATGGACATCCCCCACCAGGGGAAGACTCCAGGGAGAGGCAGAGATGACCCAGGGCCGGTGACTGACAGCCAGGACTTGCTCCAGGGAAAGGGCAGGGAAACTTCTGGCAGAATGGGAATATTCCATCACTGAGATACCATCGGGCTGAGATCTTTCCTCAGGGAATTTTTCTTTAACAAAACATTTCTAAGGAGCGGTTCCTTGCCTGGGTAGAAAGAGTTACCTGTGGGTCATGGGGCTTTGCAGTTCGATTTTCCTTCCAAAAAGGTGGGAAACTCCCCAGCTGAGCTGGTGGCCGGAGGTGGCAGATGCCACCACCCTGCTCCAGAGGCAGGAATTTCCCCAGGGAAGCAGGAATTTCCCCCGGGCTCGGCAGCACAAGGTTATGGACTCTGTGATTTTTAATTAATGCGATTGACTCGCTGCGTGTTGGGAAAGGGGAGGGTCGGGGCCGGGAAATTGTCCCTTGGAGGGACAAAGCCTGACAACCTTGTCATCCCCAATTAGCGGGTAATTACGTCGATGACGTACATCTTTATTAATCCAATTAATAGAGCGGGTGGCGTGACCTCGGCAGATCTGCTGACTCAGGGTGGTGCTCACCAGGAGGGGGTGGAGGAAGGAGTGAATTCCTCCTCTCCCAACTCCTCTTCATCACCAATTAGAGGGGCTGATTGTGAGCCAGCCTGACTCCAACTGGTTCCTCTTTTATTCCTCCTTTTCATCCATCTGCGTCCTCATCTGTTTTTATCCTTATTCTTTCATCTTCCAACAATTTTGGGGGAAAAAATAACCCAATCTCAGGATGTCTAGCCCCAAATAGTTGTGATCCGGGACACAGGGATGTCTCCCAGACTGGAACATCATGCTCATCCCTGGTGACTTCTTTAAAGGGCTGCAAAGCTTCCCTGGATGGGGAAAAGCTCGGGATAGATGGAGGAATAGGTGGATGGACAATTGGATCAATGGAAGGGTAGAGGTGGGTGGATATATGGATAGATAGGCTGATAGGTGGAGAGATGGATAGGTGGGTGGGTGGATAGATGGACTGGTAGATTCATGGGTGGATGGATGGATGGATGGATGGATGGGTTTACTGATGGATAGCAGATGGATGAATAGATAGATGGATAAATAAGGAGGCGGATAGATAACTGATAGAGGGGAATTAATAGATGGATGGATGGATATTGACGGGCCCGAAGCAAATGGATTGATGGTGCTGATGTGTATGGGACCAGGTATCCCATGGGAACAGCCCAAAGGGTCACAGAAAGGTCATGAGCAGGTCAGGAGACAGCCCAATCCATTGTCCAGGCCATACCTCTGGTGAGGCCACTGTGCAGCTGATGCTTCCCAGGATGGGTGGAGGTGCTGCCGGCACATCCCCATGGGCTTGGCAGCCCGTGTTCACCTGCCCTGCGAGGGGGACACCTTTGCAAAGCCAGAGGGGATGAATCCCAAATCAGGAGCCCCATTTTCACACAAGGCACAATCCCAGGGGTCCCACTGCCTGTCCCACATCCCCAGGAGCACTGGTTGGACTGGGAATTGCTGCTGGGACTGCCCAGGCAAGGCAGGAACAGGGAAAAGCAAAGAGAGCTCTTTTTTTTTCCCCCAACTCTCTTGTGGAGCGACCTCTCCCTCTGTCTTTCCCCACAGATGGAGCCTCAATTAAATTCGGAAATACATTTTTTAATAGGACTTTCACCTCAGCTCCCTCCCGGGCTATTAAAGCCATTATGGCAGAGTTAAGTAAAGAAGCAGCGGCCAGAGAGGAGCTTGAGAGCCCCTGGTGCTGTCATCACATGTTTATGGCCCAGGCAAGGTTTGCTTTATTAAAGATTCAGGAGCCATTTCCGAACGCCTCCGTTCTGTCTTTCCCATTAAAGACCGGACCCTGGAGAAGGAGGCCCTTCGTGACTGTGGGGATGGGAAAAAACCAGGAGGGGTTTGTTGGGAGGGCATGGCAGGAGAAAGGGGGAAGAGGCAGAGGAGGGGGATGCACCTCACAGCACCCCCGGGGGTTGTAGGTAAAAGGCATTCCTATGGCCTGAAGGGTTTATTTGCTCCTGGTTTCCAGGAGCTGAGAAGGATCCACAGCTCCTGGTGGGTCATGAGTTAAAGGGCAAATCCCTGCCCGTCCACACTGCACACAGAGAAGCTGAGGATGCTCCATCCCTGGAAGTGCTCAAGGCCTGGTTGGATGGATCTCAGAACAACCTGGTCTAGTGGAAGGGTCCCTGTGCACAGCAGGGTGTTGGAATGGCATGATCTTTAAGGCCCCTTCCAACCCAAAGCATTCCATGATTTTTGAGTCTCTGACACAGCCATGCAGAGTAAGGTGACACCAACTGGGCTTTCTGGACCTTAAAATCCCCCTTTCCCCTGGCATGACCCTCTTTTCCTGCAGCACGCCCACCTTGTTCTGAAACATCTCAGGTCTTCTCAAGGTGACCTCCTTGCCCCATAGGTTGCCCACCTTCCTTCCTACCATGACCTTCCTTCATCACGACACAATCTCCTTGCCTAAAGTACAGATCTCTTGCCCTGATTACTTGGTGTAGATCCAAACTCTTCTCCCAGTGGGTCCTGCAGCTTGTAGAAGCCCCACATCTCAGAACAGTCAAGGACCAACATCCTCCCCCAACCTCCTTTGGACTACAGAGCACAGACCCTTCAGAAACACTTGTATCCTACAGAAAATAGGGCACAAGGGATCAAAGGAGATTCCCTTTCCCATCCCTGTCCTGCTGCCAGACCAGGTCCACCTGGGCCAGGTCTAACCTGCTCCCACATGGAAGACATTTGCTCCCTGTGCTTGGGAAGGTGGTCGGGAACTTCCCATGGGATGGAATGGGATAAGGAGTTATCCCCAGGCACTGCTTTTGTCCCTGGTAGGAAGCAGGTGAGGGTGACAGGCCCTGGGGACAGGCAGGTGCCTGGCAGGTCCCTGCTGGTGCCACCTCCTCTCCCAGCAGCACTTTGCCCACTGGGAAGATGCTGTCGGGCAGCACCGAGGGAATTTTTGGAGCAAGAGCTCTCTTTGGAAGCATCTGCACCTGGACCCACGTGACATCCAGTGGGTGGGCAGAGGACATGGAGCTACACACATGTGACAATTTGGGACTCCACCACCACCCCACCCTGTGCTGGGGTGGCTCGGGCTGACGAAGGGCTGGGATGTTGGGAAGGAGCATCCTGCATGTACCGACTGTGCCCTCTAGTGCATCTCTACCAGGTGACACCTCCAGCAGCTCCTGAACCTGCTGCTGTCACCCCTGCAGCTCCCAGGGCCAGGACACGAACCCCCAGCCCTGACCCACCTGACCCCACTGCCCTGGGGGCTTCACACCCCTCTGGCAAACCCCTCTCTTGTGGCCTGATAAGCTTTACACACACTTGTGAGGACACCCAGAAGGGATTTTGTACCTCCAAGCTGCTTGAGAAGCAGGGCCAAGAGGGCACCTTTGGACAAGAAGGGACTTTGAGCCAAGAGGGGACCTTGGAAAGCTCAGAGAGCACCTTGGCAAAGGTTTAGGATGAGCCCAGGGGAGCCAACCCCCTGTTGCTGACCCAGAGGGGCACAAGGGCCAGCGTGTAGGAGCTGGATTGTTGCTTCCAGTGCTCCCAGAAAGACTTCCCAGTTCTTCCAGAGAGATTTCACCCTTCCTTTATGAGGTGGAAGGAGTTTTCTCCAAGCTCGGGGTGTTCTAGCCCAGAAGATGCCACCCTACAATGCTTGGCTTCACTTCCTGCACATTTCCCCCGGCTGGTTATATGGATTAAACCTACTTTCTATGCCACGTTTTGGGGTGCACCGGCCCCCAAAGCACCCCAGGGACACCTGTACCCATCTTTGGGGGTCGGGGGGGGGGCTAGCTGCGGGCAGTGGGTGCATCTCACAGGGCGCTGCTGCCCTCCAGTGGGCTGGAGAGGAGGATGGAAACGGGAATCCCACAGGGATGCTTGGGAAGGCACCTGTGGGGCTGAGGATGACAGTCCAGGGGATGGCAGGAGCGCTGGAGAAGGGACCACACAGCCACAGCATCACCATCTGCTGCTCCATCCTCTTCCTGAGATGACCCCACTGACCTTCTGCTGGCCCAGGGTGGTCTGAAAGCAGCAGCAGATGCTGCTGAAGGGCCTGATCCTTCCAAAAACTTCCAAATTGGGTGTAGCAAGGGGAAAGAACACCTTGCAGGGCTGCAGTGTCCTGTCAACAACCCATATCAGGGTTGGGGGCCACCAACCCAACAGCTGCTTTCCCTCTGCTGTCCCCAGGGATGGGCAGGAGCAATAATTTGTGGCCAGTGACAGCTCCAGAAGAGCCATTTTGGGTCACAATGCCAACGAGCCGTGAAGGGACGAGGTCCTGACCCTACAGGTACCTTCTCCTCTTGGGTTGAGTGAACTGTTGTGTAATTAATGAAGGAGAAAATCAACCCCCCTTCCCACCACGCTGGAAGGGCTGATCCAGGGGCTGGGAGGTTTTTTTGTTATTGATGTGACTCTCCAAGAGGAGGAAAATCCAACCTCAAAGGCAGGAAACTCAGATAAACCCTCATGGGTTTGCCTTGATGGGGTTTTCTGTCTCAAGAGCCCTAGAAATCATCAGGGATTGGAAAAAAACCCCCAAAATTCTATTTGCATCTCCCCTCTGGTCATAAAATACCCCCAAGAGCTGCATGAGCTTGTCCCACCCCAGGACACTCAGACACTCCTCGGTTCCTGAGCCCACCTGGAGCTCCTCCCTGGAGGGACAGACACACCCCAAGTTCTTGGTCACTGTAAATCTACTTTTACACCATTTTTTTCTGCTTTTTACCCATGTTGGCCCCCACCCCCAGGATCCTACAGGACCCCTTCACCTCCTGGTGAAGCTGGAGAAGCCTGAGAAGATCCAGCTCCACGTGTTTCAGCAGAGGGAAGGAACACCAGGATCTTGCTGAGGGAACACAAAGCTCATCTGAAAACGTGTCAGAAGAGGGGGAGGTGATCCCGGCTGTGGAGTCACGAGTTTCCCACATCCACTGAACGTGGGTGGGAAAAGGATCTACTGCAGCAGAACTTACAGTAGGTGGCTTCAAAAACCTGGCTGGCGCTGGGTGCAGGAGGTCTGATGAAAGGGGAAACACCTTATTTTCTAAATTAAGTCCAAGCCCAGTAAAAATGCTGCTTTAATCCTCATTTGGGAGACAGGAGAAAAAGGCTCCCCCTCACCGTTTAATAAATAAACCTAATTTTGAAAGCCCCGACTTTGGTTTCTTCCCGTGGTTTAAACCCATTTCTGTGTCCCTGGAGTTGTTCTGTCCTTTCTCCTGTGGGGCTCCCTTGAGTAAGGGATCCCAAAATTCAGCCCCAGATCCATGGGTGGGGGTTTGGATAGATCCATGGTGGGGAGTTGGTACCCAATGAAACACAGACCCCCAAAGGAAAACAGTGTGGGGGGGTCCCACATCAAGGCTTTGCTCTTCACCAGCTCCCCACAAGCTCCTCCAGCATGAGCGATGCCTGAATTCCCACTGATGTGCCCTCCCAAAATCACAGGGTTTGGAAACCCCTTAGGGATACCCCCTCCAGAAAAATGCAGATCAAAACAAGCAAAATGAGCTTCTTCAGCAGTTTCCTAGTTTTTTTTTCCAGGAGAAAAGCCCCCTCATGGATCCAACCTGAGCCACACCCTTTCACTTCCCACGTTGATTCCATGAAACTCAGGTGACAAAGCCACTGTCACCCACTATGGAGATGGGGACAATGGCTCACCAAGTGTTCATCTGGATGCTCAGGACCTTGGTTTGCCCTGAAGCAGCTCATACTAGATCCAAATGATCCCTTCCAACCTCAACAGCTCCCGATTTATGTCCAAAAGATCCCAAACTGACCCATTTGGAAGGTCAACCACTGCTGGTGCACCAAGTCCACCTGCGACTCGCAACAGAAGTGCCACAAAGTGCTTTGGAATCAGTGCTTTTTAATCCATAAAAGGTGAGAATCCATGTACAAATTAAAATTTAAAAAAAAAAAAAAAAAAAAGATCATAAAACACCAGAGTTTGGGCAATTATCCAACTCACACAACACACAATCCCTCGGCCAACGCCAGCGCAGGGTTGGGTGATGCGGGTGGCAACGAGACGGCTTCTCCTAAATAAACCCATCTCCAGCTCGGAGACATCCGTGGTGGCAGCACATTCGGGGGCGTGGGAAGATGCTGCCAGGATGTTTTAAGGGCAAGGTGGCCTTTTCCATGACCCTACTCCCTTCCCACGCCAAGCAGCTGGGAAGATGACGTAGGAAGTCTGACTGCACCAGATGGCCCCGTGGTGGATCCATAATCCAGTGTGGTGATGTCTCAGCCTGTGGAGAGGCTTCTTGGTCAACAGCACAGAGCCAGAAACCCTCCTTTAGCTCACAGAATCATGGCACGGGTTGGAAAAGGCTTTAAAGACCACCTTGTTCCAACCCTGCCACGGGCAGGGCCACCTTCCAGGTTGCTCCAAGCCCTGTCCAGCCTGGCCCTGTTCCTTTAAGTTCTCCTTCAGTAAAATCAGGTTTAAGAGCTTGGCACGTGGGCATTGAGCCACCTAAAAGAAGTCCCAACCCAGGGGGAGATGCTGTTGCACCAATTCCCTGACACGTTCACTTCCTTAAACCCCAAATTCCTCCCGACTCCCAAAGTACAAAAATACAATCACAATCTCTCTGAAGGGTATTTTATACCTACCAAGATCATCCAAGCACTGAAGACCAGACAGCTCTTTAGCCTTCAGAAAAATAATGCACGAGGCAGAAATGGGATGGAGGGAAATTTTGCCAATCTATCTAAGCGTGGATTCGGAGCCTCCCAACGTTCCCAGTACAATTATCAAGATGCATGGATGCATCAGCCCAGCTCGGCTCTGAATGCTGACAGCACAGTGTTAGGGTATTAGCAACGTGTGCAAGATCCAATACTAGCTGAAATTTAGTAGTTTAATAATCTGGAGGAGTTATCTTCCTGGAATTTTAATCTCCTACCCAGGAAAAAAAAACAACCCGAGGCTCTCAGCTATTAATCTACTCACGTAATATTTAGGGCAATCCACCTCTACTGATTAAAGAAGCCAGACAACAAATGCACGTTAAGTCTTTCCCTTTTCTTCCAAAGAAGCCGACTGTGCAGCTGGGCTGGATTTGCTGAGCCAACCTAGGGGTTCATCCCAAAAAAAACCACCCCAAAAAAGCACTAAAACCCAGACAAACCATCCTAATTTTAGCCCATTTCACTGGGAGGTCTCTAAGTGGGACATGCACAACCCAGTGCTGGATCCCCACGAGTCACTGATGCCCATGAGGTCCCCTCTCCCAAAAAAGGGGAGTCCAAGGCGGAGCTGCTGAAGGATTCAGCTCTGCCAGCAGCTCTCTGGCAGTGGTGCCATCTTCTACCTCGCAGAGAAAGCCCAGGAGATGCTAAAGGAGGTTACAGCTTTTGCTTTAATGGCTGGGGCTGCGTTTGGCTGCTCCTCGCACCGAGCAGACGACACAAACCAGTCCCTGCTTTGTACCAAAGCTCTGCCCCCCGACCCCTTAAGAGCAAAAAAAATAATTAAAAAAATCAAGAACAAATCAGTGTTTCCCCCTTGCTTCTCTGAGCAGGGAGGAGCTGGGAGATGGAGGAGTCCTCTTCCGAGCGGATCCCACCAGTGGCACCGTCCCCGGGGCAGCACCGACCCCAGCACAGCCCAGCCAGGCCACCGGTGCTTCCAAGGGCTCCCAGACAGCCAGTCCTGGAGCTGGAGGGACACAACAGAGCCTGGTGACCACTTCAGTACATGGCCTCGTTGTCCCCCACGGCGCTGAAGGGGACGCCACTGTAGGTGCTCTTCTTGCTCCGCTTGCTCTTCTTGCTCCACACCAGCAGGGTGCTGGCACTCTTGCTGTTCATCAGGCTCTTCCTGCTGTTCTCCTTGTTGCTCTTCAGCATTCCTGAGGACATCCCTGCCACCTTCTTGTCCACCTGCTTGGGAAGGGGGGAGAGGGGCGTGAAGGCAGGGCAGAACACCAGGGAACTCCTGCGGTTTCTGTGGCTCTAAAATCTCTATTATAGAAGTTTTAGTGGAGCTTTTCAGTACCTTTCACACAGGATCAATGGGATTGGAAAAGGCCACTGAGATCATCAAGACCCAGCATCACCTTGTCTAATAGACCATGGCACCAAGTGCCACATCCAGCCTTTCCTTAAACACCTCCAGGGATTCAGAATCCACCCCCTCCCTGGGCAGCCCCTTCCAATGGCCAATCCCTCTCTCTGGGAACAACTTCTTCCTGATGTCCAACCTCAACCTCCCCTGGCACAGCTTAAAACTGCACCCTCTTGTCCTACTGCTGGTTCCCTGGGAGCAGATCCCAATCCCACCTGGCTACACCCTCCTGTCAGGGAGTTGTGGAGAGTGAGAAGGTCTCTCCTGAGCCTCCTTTTCTCCAGGCTGAGCTCCCCCAGCTCCCTCAGTTGCTCCTTATGGGAACTGTGCTTCAGACCCTTCCCTACCTCCATTTCCTTCTCCTCCAGCCCCCTCCAGGTCCTTCCCAAACTGAGGGGCCCACAACTGGACCTCCCCAGTGCCCACTCCAGGGGCAGAATTCCATCCCTGCTCCTGCTGGCCATGCTATTCCCGATCCAGGCCAGGATGCCATTGACCTTCTTGGCCACCTGGGCACCCCGGCTCATGTTCCAGCTGCTTCCATTGGCATTCCCAGGTCCCTTTTCCTGCCTGGCCCTGTCCAGCCACTCTGTCCCCAGCCTGTGGTGCTGCAGGGGGTTGTTGTGACCCAAGTGCAGGAGCCAGCACTTGGTCTTGCTGAATCCGATCCCATTGGATTCAACCCATCCATCCAGCCTGTCCAGGTCCTCTGCAGAGCCCTCCCACCCTCCAGAAGATGGACACTCTCCACCAACTTTGCTGATGGTGAAATCCATCCCCTCATCCAGCTCATCAATAAAGTCTGCTAGCACCTTTGGGCAAGATTTCTAAAAATGGGGTTTCTCATTCTTTGGGAAGAATTTCAACAAACAAGGGATTTTAATGACGTGAAGGGTTCTCCATGTGTAAAAACATAATGAGAGAGACACAATGCTTGATTTAACCACTCAAGGCCACTCAGGGGCCTTGAAACCATTCCAGAAGGTGTGGCACTGTGTCAAAGGAGATGAGAAAGAGGAAGGGATGATGAAGAGATGGTCCTTTTATGACCTCCAACTCAAATTTGAGAGGCGTGTCAGGGGCACGGTGAGGGCAGATGCTGTGGGATGGACAGTTTTGGAAGGGATTAATGTCCAAATATTGCAATTAGAATATGCATATTGTAATTAGAGTCTAAATATTGTAATTAGACTCTGAATATTGTAATCAGAATCTGAATAATGCAATTAGATGACAGAATAAAGTTATGGAGCTGGGAGTGCTCCAAATATGCCTGTGCTCCCTTCAGCGCTGTGATAAAGGAGGGCTTTTGGCCTCTAAAAACTCAGGAATAGTCCAGGGGATTATTTCTCCCATTTTAAGGCATCATTTCCCATGGGAAGGCTTGGGATGTGACTCACAGCTTTCGGGCCCTCGGAGCCGTGCAGGGTGATGACCCCGATCTCCACGCCCTCCTCCCCAGTGCTCTTCAGCAGCTGCACCACCTCGGCGTGCTTGGACCACTTGCAGTCCTTGCCGTTCACAGAGATGATGTAATCCCCCTCCTTCAGCCCAGCTTCCTGCAGGGGAAGAGGGAAAATGATCATGGATCATCATGGAATGGGCTTGGAGGGGACCTTAAAGATCATCTCACTCCATGGGCAGGGAGACCTTTTCTGAGCTCCGTCCAACGTGGCCTTGGACACTTCCAGGGATGGAGCAGCCACAGCTTCTCTGGGAAACCTGTGCCAGGGCCTCCCCATCCTCCCAGAGAAGAATTTCTTCCCAATATCCCATCTAACCCAGGGAAGAATTTCTTCCCAATATCCCATCTAACCCAGGGAAGAATTCCTTCCCAATATCCCATCTAACCCAGCCAAGAATTCCTTCCCAATATCCCATCTAACCCAGCCAAGAATTCTTTCCCAATATCCCATCTAAAGCTCCCATATTTCAGTTTGAAGCCATTCCCTGTATCCTGTCACTCCATCCCTTGTCCCAAATCCCTCTCCAGCTCTCCTGGAGACCCTTTAGGCACTGGAAAGGGGCTCTAAGGTCTCCCTGGAGCCTTCTCTTCTCCAGGCTGAGGAGGGGACACAACTGTGGTCCTGATATGGACCATAAAAGGTATTTGTGAAGATTTTGGTCTCCCAAAGAGCGATGTGATCCTGCATGTTGTTACAGAGATGGTGGGCCCTGGATGGCTGGGTTGATGCTGACGGAGCTGGGAGACCTTTTGGGCATCCCACCACGATTCTCCAGGATGTTCTGCTGGAGAAAAAGTTGCCTCTGATACACCACAAAGCCCATACAGTGAGTTTTCAGCAAGACAATCTGTTTTCCAGATATGCCATCATCATGTTCCATCTATTGTCACATCCCAAAACGAGGGACAAGGCAGCTGGGTGGGCAGCCAGCAGTTAAAAATCCCACCAGATCTCCCTATTATTCCCTTAGCTATTTTTACCTAGAAATTCATCTTTGTTGTTCCAGGACACCCACCCGCAACCCCACAGGGGCTGGGATCTTGCAGGGACGAGTCTCCAGCTGCAGTTCTAAGACCCCAAACCACCTGGTATCCCTCAAAACCCACGTCCCTTCCAGCATGGGAACAGCAGGACCCCGGGATACTCACGGCAGCGCAGCCCCCCGGGATGACACCGGCGATGAGGACGGGGGAGTCTCCTCGAAGAGTGAACCCAAAGCCGTTCTCTCCCCTCCTCAGGTGGACCCTCCGTGCCGGGTACCACTTGTTTTTGGCAGAGAAAACTGAGAGGGGTCCCTGGATTGAGGGAGAAAGGACTTTTTTTGGTGCAAGAACAAACCCCAAGAGGACATGCATCCATTTCCAGGGAGGGAGAGGAAGAAATTCCGTGTTTTGCAGGGGGAAAACCCAACATCACCCAAGAAGGGATGATGAAGGTTGAGGGTGTCTGGCTCTGGGGGATGCAACCAGCTGGGGTGGTCCAGGAGCTGTCCAGGTCACCTCTTCAGGGTCAGTTTCCCCTCCAAACCTTTCCTATTTTTCTTTTTCCTTCTTTTCTAATCCCACAAGACCAGGATGAACCTGCCTGTCCTGGGGCTGGAGACAGCACAGTCACATCCCACAGAAGCCTCAAAGCTCAGTCCTGTTCCTCAAGAATCTGTAAATCTATGGATAAAGGTCCAGTGGGATTCTCCTGGTGCCTCCTGCCCCACAAACCCTCCTCTCAAGAATCCCTTGGGTCCTTCTTGGGTAAAACCCACCCACATGGAGCTGTGTGAGGTGGTGGGACAGTTCACCTCATCAGGGTCAGTTTCCTCCCAGATCTTTCCTATTTTCCTGTATTTTTCCTACTTTTCTATTCCCACAGGACCAGGATGTACCTGCCTGTCCTGGGGATGGGAACAGCAAAATCAGACCCCACAGAAGCCCCAAAGCTCAGTCCTGTTCCTCAGGAACCTGCAAACCTAAAGAGGGTATGGGTAAAACTCCAGTGGGATTTTCTTGGTTCCTCCTGCCCCACAAACCATCCTCTCAAGGGTCCCTTGGGTAAAACCCACCCAAAATGCCCATGCCAGCTCCCCTGGGCACCAGAGGAGCTTTGTGACCCATTTAGGTCTCGCAGAGACAGATCTGTGCCCTCTCAGCAATCCTCCTGCATGGATCCTTCCTTGCGAGGAGGCGGCTCATCCTCCTTGGAAAGCTGCCCGGGAGAGGGAAAAGAGACTGGGGGAGGAAGGAAACCAGGCAAGCAGAGCATGCAGAGGAGGAGGAGGGGCTGTCTGGTCCCTCAGGACACCCTCCATCCCGGAGCTGTACGTACCAGCCTGTGGAAGAGGTCGGTCACCTTCACCTGGGAGAAGTTGGGGGATTTTATCTCGGGTTTCTGGTGTGTTTTGGCTGGTGGTGGGGAGAGAAAAAACACACACACAGTGGGTGACCTTGGGGACTTGTGGCAGCTGCTGCCTCCACATCGTGCTCCCAAGCAAGGGTGGCGTGACCCTTAAGAACCAGGACCTGCTCAGGCAGCAGAAAATCCCAGAATGGTTTGGGTTGGAAGAGTTCCACACGCAGAGAACCCCCCGTGCCGTGCCACGAACTCCCTGTGGAGTTTCCCACCCCATCAAACCTGCCACAGATCCCCACCCCAGCTGCACCCCCACCCCCAAAATAAACTCCACTCACGGTGAATGTCAGGAGCATCTCCAGTTTCAAAGAAATCCTCCTCGTGGTCGATCTCCGAGTACTTGCTCAGCGAGCGTTTGTGGGCGAAGGACAGGACCTCCTGCAGGATGTCCATCTTCCGTAGGATCTTGCACAAGCCGTGGATCCTCATGGCCTCCTCGTGCTTCATGATGGCTTTCTTCAGGTGAGCTTTGCCTGCAAAGGGAGCGCAGAGCTGGAGCACAGAGATCCCGGTCGGAGCGGAGCAGCTCCGGTGCCGTTCCCGCTCCGCTCGCTCGGCTGCCCACGGATGAGAGCAGCTTCCCTGGGCTGTGACACCCTGAGTGACTCAGGGACAGCCCAGTCACGTTCCCAGCCTGCTGGGTGCTCTAAATGGGGTCGGTCCCAGCCCTCAGCTCGAGCCCCCGATGTAGGGCTGGGAAGGGACCTTGAAGGGTGACCTACTTCGCTCCGCCGGCGCCGGAGCCGGCAGATGTTCCTGAAAACCGTCGTTGTGCCGCCCCCGAAGTCCCTCCTAAAGCTTAACCTCAATCTCCTCTGCAAATTAACTTCTCTCCACGCTTTGCATCCCCTGGGAGCCAGGAATGCGGAGAACGACCGAGCCCCGTCCTCCTGGAACAGCCTTCGGGAAGATGCAACACGTGTCCCTGTTTTCTAGGCTAAGCCAAGCCTTCTCCTTGCCCTGCAGGTCCTGCTCTCCTCCCTCCATCCTCTTCATCACCTACTCTGCTCCTCTCAACTTGCCTTCAGCGGGTTTCGAGCCTCGGGAAAAGGACGCGGTGGGAAAACAGCCAGAAGAGCTGAAATCATGGTAACCCACAGATATGAGTGCAAACATCTCCTCTGCCAGAGACTGCAACCAAGGCACCCGTATCCAAGGCTAAACTCCCAAAAAAAGCTCTCTCTGTGTGTACACGTAGCATGGAAACACGTGTGCCTGGAGCATTTCAGGTTCAGGACACACGGGGGCAACATAAACCAGGGAGAGGATCGGGTTTGGGCCAGATCCTCTGAGAGCCACCAGCCTGTGGAAGGGGTAACTGAGGAATTCTTTTGGGGTTGGATGGAAAATGGGGAGAAAAAGACTCACCTTCCCCCCACCCAGGAAAAAAAATTGTAGGAATGGTCTCAATTATGTTTAATCAAAGCACCCACTGCCTGCAAGAAAGCAGCTACGAGATTATGGGATAATAATACTAATCACAGAATCATGGAATGGTTTGGGTTGGGAAGGAGCTTAAAGATCATCTAGTTCCAAACCCCTACAGGTTTTCTGAAAGCAAGTCATGGCTGACCAAAGAACTGATCCTTGCAATTCTGGTGGGATTAAGTGTAATCCACACTCTTCTTGGGATAATTCCCCCCATCACCACAAAAATGAGGTATAGGCAAGATATATGACACATTGAGGACACATCACAGACCTACAAAACCAAAGAATGGTTTGGGTTGGGAGGGACCTGAAAGATCAAGTTCCAGCCCCCTGCCATGGGCAGGGACACCTCCCACTAGCCCAGGTTGCTCCAAGCCCCATCCAACCTGGCCTTGAACACTTCCAGGGATGGGGAATTCAGTCTCTCTGGGTTTCTTCCCTTCCTTTAAACCAAAACCAAGCTGAGGTTGGTGCTGCAAACCCATTTTCCACCAGCTGATGTTGAACAGAGACCATTCCTCCCAGGAAGAGCTGGAAAATCTGGTGCAAACCCAATGAAAACAGCTGAGGGTGTCAGGGTTGGCGTCACCACAACACTCTGATTTTGGGGCTCATTTTGGAGCTCCTCCACCTCCATTCCCAGCAGTGGAATCTGTCTGAGGAGCCTGGAGGACTTTGCAGGGGCCAATGAGATGCCAAACTCATTCCTGGTGGGAATTGTCAAGTGTGTGCAAGGAGAAGAAAGAACCCCAGGAGATGACACCCCAAAAGGAAGGTGTTGAGCTTGCTCTTGTTGAGGGACTGCCAAAACAAGACTTCAGCTGAATAAGCAACGTTCTGTTCTTCCCCTGAAGCTGAAAATCCACATGGGAGGAAGTTCTTGTCTCTCAAGCTTTTTGATGCAGCTAAAAAAGCCACCCCCTTAAGCATCTGCTGTGGTGTCTTGTTATCAAGCCAAGCCAAGCCCAAGCCAAGGAGCTTCCAGGATCTCCGTGTCCCCATGGATTTCTCCACGAGGTGTTGGTTGACATCACCTGGCTCAGAACACCTGGAGGTTTTACTGTCAAACACAGCTGGACAGGTTGGTGCAGGCACCAAGAGATGGTCCTCAACACCCTGAAGGAGATCGTGATGTTTTCCTGCCCTCCCAGAAGAGCCCACTTGCCAAGAAATCCCGCCAAAAAGCGTCTTTGCATGGACGGATCTCCCCAAATTTCATGCCATGCCCTTGTGGAGGTCATTCCTGCAAGAGCAGGGCTGTGATGGGTTTCCCTGCAGGCTTTTCCCCCACAGAGGTGCTCACCCAGCTTCCTCCTCTCCTCAGGGTCCTGCAGCAGGACACGGAGCGACGGTCCCTCGGGCATGGTGATGTGGAACTGCATAAAAGCCTTCTCCTGCTCGGGCAGCTCAGATTCCGATGGCACTGTGGGAAAGAAAAGGGTGGGGATGGGCTTAGAGAGAGGTCAGGGCCACCCAGACCCCCGTGGCAGTGAGGACATGAGGACCAGGAAGCCACAACCACGTTCAGGTGGCCCCAGTAACTTCAGCAAAGCATGTGACAACCAAGACACTGCTGATGGGCACAGGGATGAGTTATCCCTGTCCAAGGTCCACCAGGATCTGGGGTTAAAGGCAGGATTTGTTGTGTGTAGAGCACAATATGCAACTCTTTTGCCTCCCTCCTTCCTTAGCTCCAGTCTGGAAGAAGATTGGAAATAGGGAGCCCTGGGTTTTCCCTGCTTGGAATCGGAGACAAATGACAAAATCAGAGAATCATGGAATGGTTTGGGTTGGAAGGGATTTTGAAGACCATCCAGTCCCACCCCCTGCCATGGGCAGGGACACCTCCCACTAGCCCAGGTTGCTCCAAGCCCCATCCAGCCTGGCCTTGGA